>CAXITT010000067.1:1476121-1549440 GCA_964033795.1 Lymnaea stagnalis
TCTATCTATCTATCTATCTATCTATCTATCTATCTATCTATCTATCTATCTATCTATCTATCTATCTATCTATCTATCTATCTATCTATCTATCTATCTATCTATCTATCTATCTATCTATCTATCTCAGCACTTGTTACATCAGCACATCGAAGTTTGACCAGGGATCTCCCGCAAGTTCTCAAAATGACGGGTGACTTCAAGAACACCGTATCTTGACCTCAACTCTCAGCCAAACTTCGAAATTGTCTGCCACTTACTGAATTGTGCGCCCAACTTCGGAAGTTGGTCTTATCATATTATAATTATACATAGAGATTGGGAATTGAGGAATATTACTCCCATCATAAGAGCAGAAGGATACAAATCTGTTGTCAGTGTCAACGTAGACACGTCAGCTCAAAATAAGAGACGTTAGTGTTCTGTTTGGGACAACAAAAAATAATTTTGTCATGAGACCGGTGGTATACACCGAAGTAACACATCTAGGGGGGGTTGGTGGAATTCCCGTTTACTTATCATTTAGAAAATGGGAATGAATCCATACACGGAAACGCATTGGACTATTAATTGTGTGCTCTATCTTTAAGACAAACACTGGAGTTTCCCCTGAAGTGGGATGGCGATTTGATGTCTGACCCAAAAGCACAGGTGGGCATACCTAATCAACAGTTCCAGGTGGTCTTTAGTTACGACAGAGAGTACTCGGAGGTCGAGTTCCTTCTGAAGACCAACATTATGAGAAGAGCCTCCTACCCTATCATGGAAGACATCCAGATTTCAGGGCAGGGTGTGCTTGACCTCCTCAAAACCAGTAACACCTACAAGGCATGTGATCCGGTCAACATGAAAACTCTGAGTTCTCAAAAGAATTTGCCAATGAAATTGTTTCTGCACTGACAACCTCTTCCAATTGTCGCTGTACACAGGCAATTTTCCAACAGACTGGAGAGCAGCGCAAATCACTCCAATCTAAAACAAAGGGGAGCATTCCGACCCTGCCAACTACGTCCGGCATCCCTTACCAGAGTGATATGTAAACCTGTTGAAGCACATAATCGTAAGCACAGTCATAAAGCATCTTGAAATCCACTATAAACTTTATGACTGTCAATATGGCTTACGAGTCAAAAGATCATTTGAGATCCAAATCCTTGAATTTGCAGTAAACTTGATGACCAATCTGGCAAACAGCAAACACACTGACGTACTGGTGATAAACTTCTCAAAGGCATTTGATCGTGTAAAGCATTGTTTTCTTTTACACAAACTTCAGATATATGAGATCCAAGGAACTACCAAAACATTGATCTCTAGCTTCCTCAGCAGCCAATACCAGGCAGTAGGGTTGGTCAGCACAAGCTCCTCCTTGGTTGGAGTTGAGTCAGGGTCCCACAGGGATCCATGATGGCTCCTATTTGTTCCTAACATACATTAATAACCTACCCGAGAAACTGGCATCCCAATCAAGACTGTTCGCAGATGACACATCGGTGTATCAGGCAACAGATCTGACCAGGACCAGCTACAATAGGATCTCAATCGGTAAGCTGAGTTGGAAATGAGCTTGGACATCGAATTTCACCCTGCCAAGTGCCAGACACTGTCAGTCTCCAGACGTTGTACTTGTCTAAACTTCAAAATGAACTGCATGGCCATATACTTGAGTCAGTTCCTCCGTAAAGAACCTGGATGTTACCATTCAAAGAGAGGTCCACTGGGACGAGCATATTAACAATGTGTGCAACCAGGCAAACAAGACCCTGGGGTTCTTAAGGTGAAATCTAAAGATCGGCAACTCCAGTGTGAAAGAAAAAGCCTATAAAGCCTTTGTCCGTATGCTTTTAGATTATGCATCTTATGTCTTAGACCCATTTACCCAGAAGAGCATCGACGGGTTGGAGCATCGAGCTTTGTCCTGAATCGCTACAGAATCACCTCAAGTGGTTGCAGCATGCTGGAAACACTGGACTTTTCACCATTGGAGGAATGACCATGATTGTCCAGGCTCTCCAAGATGTACAATATACAAATGGGCTGGTCCACTGCTCCAACAATAATCAGAAACTCTCCCCTCGAGAAAGGGACGGTCCTGACTCAAAACGGCAAGTACAGGAACTGCTCATTCCTGTCAAAGACAACCAGGAACTGGAACAAGCTTTTTAAAGGAACAGTTGAGGCGATAACACTTGACACATTTGCATCTATTGCCTCAGGCCTTCCAACCTCCAGTTCCGGATACCCTCGCTGAGAAGACATTTGCTACGAGTGAAATATCCTCTTTAATTCCAGGCACAGAAATTGCGAATCTCCTCTACATACATAGGAGCCAGAATGATAAATACTTTTGTCGTGGGCAGTTAAGATATAGAAGAAGAAGAAGACAGTTGAAGCCCATAGCTTGAATGTTAAATTAGACCAAAGCTAGGAGTAACGTTTAAGATGTAATCATTACTTGAAATATAACATTTAAAAAGCTACCGACTTAATTACACACTGTTGTATTAAATTTTTTTCTCTTTTAAAATCGTGTATAACTATATAGCTGTATAGAATTGGTTATACATTAAGACACCGTGCAAGAAAAAAATGAACCTAAAAAGTGAAGATGTCTTTTTCTTAAAACCAATGAAAAATTTCAAACCTTTCGTCACTAATGCTTCCCAGAATGATGGTGACGAAACAAAATATCTCAGAGGGAGGACTAGACGAGATAACTCAATTTAGAATTCTATCAAAGCTGAATTGAGTTCACTACCTTAGATTAAGAGACAGGACAAGCAAATATTATATTGCCTCAAAGCCCACCCAAATATGATTAGGCCTTAAGCTAGTTACAGTGGCCTCATGAGCTAGGCCATTTTTGAAAGCAAACACATAGAAATGTGAATGATTGTGGGGATGTCAGCCACACAGGAAACTAACAAAAGCTTTGGTGGAAGTATGAGATTTATTTCTAGTTAGAGGCTTGGTATGGCTAGTTAGAGGATTAGTATTGCTAGTTAGAGGGTTGGTATTTCTAGTAAGAGGATTGTTATGGCTAGGACTGTTAAGCTAGTTAGAGGGTTATTGCTAGTTGGATGGTTGGTATGGCTGGTAAGAGTGTTGGTATGGCTGGTAAGAGAGTTGCTATGGCAAACAAAACATGCTGGAAGAGGTGTATGGCTAGTTAGAGGATAATATGTCTAGTTTCAGAGCTGGTATGGCTAGAAAGAGGACTGATATTGACATTTTGACGGTTGGTAGGGCTAGTCAGAGGCTTGGTATGGATGGTTAAAGGGTTGGTTGGCTATTTAGAGGATGGGTATGGATAGTTGGAGGGGTGGTAGGGCTAGTTACAGGACTGGTATCGACAGTTAGAGGCTTGGTATGGCTAACTGACAGATTGTTTAAAAAAGTACTTTTCAACGTGAGTAGCATTTTCGAAACCTTTAAATTGATAATCAACTCTAGAGAAATGGATCCTGTTGATAATGCGATAGCAGGGCCAGAAAGTGGAGCTGAGCTTACGACATTATGATCTTACATGAAATCTCACATTTTAGCAGGGATTGGAGACATGTACAACCTTACGGGGGCTCGTTATGGAGTACCGTGTTCAAGCCTTGTCATTGCCGGGGAACAAGGGCGATCACTGGAATTTTTAACTAGTTTCCATTTCTTGTTGTATTTTCATTTGTCCAGTTCGCTGACGAAGGCTCTTAGCCGAAACGTTCTTATCTTTTGTCTCGTGTTTTGATTCAAGCTTCCACATACATTGTTCTATTATTTCTTATGGAGGCTCGAGTTTTATGAAAAAGTGCCTTAGCTTGTGAGGGTAATTAAAAACAGGACAAAATTTGAAATAAAAACATCTGCAAAGAATCGAAGAGAAAGTTCTTAGACCCTCACAGTTGACACAAATAATAACGTCTAGGGACTTGACTAAAAGCTTCCTGAGATGGAAGAGCTCAGTGCTCCGGCGAGTGGCCTGCTCTTGTCGTTCATGTGCTGGAACGTCTCTGGTAATTATCTCCCCATGGAGAGGACTGACAATGATGCGTCGTTTTGGTGGCATGGCATGAAGGCGTCGCTGAGAGGGGGGGGGGCGGGCGGTGGGGGAGGATGACAACGCTGCCATTGAACAACAACAACAAATCATTAAACAAAAGTGCGCCATTTTGGTTGTCAGTGTTGATGTCTTAAAAATACTTGCCTTAATTTGGTTCACGAGGACAATGTATGAGACTAGATTATCCAGCATTATATTATGTGTTTGTTGTGTGCCTTAAATAAGACAAATGTCATAAAATTGATTTTGAAAGGATCTCATCTGGCACATATTATAATGGACATCTAGAACGGAACAAGACGCAAAGTTATATCAGCGACAAGATATTTGTACGCTTGAGTGGAGTAAATAATTAATATCAGATGATGATATATAAAATTGGTTTCAAATAGGAGGGATAATATAGCAGAGACAGCGTTCAAAACAGGTGAAATAAATAATAAGCAGGCGTGTGAAAGCATCAATAAATACAAAAACAAATAATGTGCTCTAAATTTAAATAACAGGACCTATTTGCCCTATGTGCCTTAAATGTCAATAACAGGACATATGTGCCCTAAATGTCAATAACAGGATATATGTGTCCTAAATGTCAAAAACAGGACCTATGTGTCCTATTGTCAAAAAACAGGGTCTCTGTGCCCTAAATTTCAATAACAGGATCTATGTGTCCTAAATGTCAAAAACAGGACATATGTGCCCTAAATAGCAATAACAGGACCTATGTGCCCTAAATGTCAATAACAGGCCATATGTGCCCTAAATGTCAATAACAGACCATATGTGTCCTATGTCAAAAACAGGGTCTATGTGCCCTAAATGTCAATAACAGGACATATGTGCCCTAACTGTCAATAACAGGACATATGTGCCCTAAATGTCAATAACAGGACCTATGTGCCCTAAATGTCAATCGGGTTTATTCTGTTAGCGGTGGTTACATTTTTATTTTACATTCTGAAAGTGAGAAAATTGTTTTAAAAAAAAGAAAGAAAATAAAAAATAAAAAAATGTAATTTCACGTCTCGCTCCCATACATATATATAATCAATTGTTACTGTAACAAACATTCAACATAATAGGACTTCTTATTCTTGGACATTAAGCTCTGAACTAAAACAACGAGACAAGGAAGTCATGCTCTCCTTTCAATTGTTTTTAACTACACCAGGCTGGGATTAGAATTTCAGTTTAAATACAATATAGAAAGAATGGATACTGTCACATTGTACTGGCTGCGTTATGGCTTTGAAGATTTAATCTGCTTTAAGATTTAGCTCGCGGAAGGACAAATACGCAACAAATGCCCGATAAAAAACATTATGCAAAGAAAACGATGCCAAAGCTAATGCTACTAACAATATGCAATTTAATTATATTTTTACATTTCTATAAAAATAAAAAACTCGAATTCAGAACTATATCAATTTACAGAACAGCAAGTGAAAAGGTACAAATATCAAAAATACAAATATTAATATACACTCATGCAATTATGTAACGGCTCGTATATGTAAAGAAGTATAGCAAAAAATATCTCTCACTCTCTCGATCTCTCTGCTAACAAAACTCCAGGCCTATTAAAAGGATTAAATCAGAAAGGTCTTGTAAAGAAATTCTAGGAATTGTGTCACCTGATTCTTAAGAACAAATAGAACGCATCCGAATGTAAACAAACCTTTCCCGATCAATGGTGGTTGGTTGAGGAATTACTAAAAACATTTAATCGCCGACTTCAATATCATGACCATACTAGGAGGAGACAAGTGATGGTGACTAAAAATAGCTCTACTTTGATGTGGGGGGAAAATAGACCAAGTTCATAACACACGTTTTACAAGTTTACTAATTCCATACGTCACGTGCTTTTTAAAAAAAAAAAAAACAACGTTTTAATAATATTGAAATATAATCAGCTTGTTGGGTTTTAATTTAAAATGAACTCAGGAAGCACGGCGTTCTATAAGTCAATCGAAGCTTTAGGATATGTCTCTTGCAAGACAGCCTTCTTATGGTTATCGTGAAAGTAGTAGGATTCATCTTAATTAAACAACCCCTAAAAATAAAGTTTTTCCTTTACATCATTTATAAAATGTAATATAGAGCAATTGGCGTGGGACTGAAAATTTGGCAAAACATTTGGCAAAAAGCACGTTATAAAAATCCCAATTAGGTCTCCCAACCCCACCCCCCAACCCAGGCTCGCAACGGCACATTTTTTCCCACATCCCTGAACTATATTGATATTCTAAATTAGAATGAATTACCCGCTTTTACACAGCAGATTCATTTCACCAACTATTTCAGAAAAAAAAAAAAGAAAAGAAACTATTACGCACCAAACTCAGTTGCAATTTTTTAAGAATCTCATTTAGCGCAGTTATCGGAAATTTCATTTATCTTCCCCTTGAAAAGCAGGAAAAACGGATTTTGGGGGAATGGCGCTGAGAATTTGATATAATTTGTTGTCATCGGCAACGAGTCTGTTGACCAAGTTTCAGCTCGATAGCTTGACGGTTGACGGGAAGTGGGCCCATTAGCCGTCCGAATATTTTGATACCAAGCCAGCCAGTCACCTATAAACAAAAGTGAAGTAAATTTAAGGGATTCAAAAATAAGGTATTGCTATTTATAGACATGCTTTCCCCCCCCCCCCCCACTTCCTGCGATATCTCACAACATATTAGAAGAATTGCGTTTGTTTAGAGGTTGTGTAATGTCCGAAACTAAACCTACTGATAAGTATAATACTTTGAAATGACACTATCATAATGACGATGTCGTAATAACATTAATAATGGTTGAAACTCAACGCAGATGTATCGACACAAACATCTTGAGCAAAAAAAAAATTTAAAAATGAATTTAACGTATACTCATTTCATTGTTCTCTAGCCGACAAATAGGTTCTTTTTGCTACAAATTAAATGGTCATAATGTAGCATCTTTAATATGCAGCTGTTCTTACGTTTTTTTCGTTGTCTGAAATCGCATGATGTCATATAATGTTAGAGATCTCACATGGGTGCTTTTTGTATAACGACCCGTACACAGGGGTCACCTAAGACCATCGAAAAACACATATTATTGAAGTGGCACGAGGAAATAATTTATGATTGGGGGTCACCACAACATTAGGAACTATATCAAAGGGTCGCGGCATTAAGCAGGTTGAGAACCACTGCTCTGAGTAGCTCTATAGATTTTTATACCATTAACCTTTAACAAGGAAACTTAATCTATTTAAACTTTGAAAACAATATATTTAAAAACTCTTAGATAATAATTTGTTCTTAGATAACATGGTGTTGTTAGGTAGCAGTGTGTTCTCAGTTCTCTGTCTTTTCGTAGATAACTATGTGTTCTTCGATAACACTGTGTTATGTAATCATCTTGCATCTACCGAGGTCTCCTGAGTGGATATTCATACTGACAAGCTAGTTAGGATCCCCACTCCCCTCGGCCACCACCCTCATGTCCCTCCCCCCTCCTAACAGTGCAAGAGTTCATTAAGTTTAGCTTCCCTGACAACCAGATTTGTCAAGATGGACCACAGCTGCAACTTCGACAACATGATGTCAAAGCAACATCTTTAACGAGATTCAGATATTAAAACTCAGACAGGAATTATAAACAATATTTTTATGATATAATATAATTACATACAATCACTTGGAAAACTAACATACATTAATAATGATGTTATTAGATGCTTTAAATGTACAACACTTACGGGTATATTTTTTTAAAAAGAGTTAACTGAGCTATGGTCATTTGTACATGTGATATTCTTCTGTCTCATCAGTCATAGGGGCCTCATTTTAGTCTTGAATCAACCATATGGTGATCAACTCTGGGGTATCATCAATCAGCCCTATGTTTATAATCTTAAGTGTACCATCATTAACCCATCATATGATCAACTAAGATGTACCCCTTATCAGCCATCATATGATCAACTAAGATGTAACACTTATCAGCCATCTTATGATCAACTAAGATGTACAGCGTATCAGCCATCATATGATCAAGTAAGATGTACCACTTATTAGCCATCTTATGATCAACTAAGATGTACAACGTATCAGCCATCATATGATCAACTAAGATGTACCACTTATCAGACATCATGTGATCAACTAAGATGTACCACTTATCAGCCATCATATGATCAACTAAGATGTACCACTTATCAGCCATCATATGATGAACTAAGATGTACCACTTATCAGCCATCATATGATCAACTAAGATGTACCACTTATCAGCCATCATATGATAAACTAAGATGTACCACTTATCAGCCATCATGTGATCAACTAAGATGTACCACTTATCAGCCATCATGTGATCAACTAAGATGTACCACTTATCAGCCATCATATGATCAACTCAGCCATCACATAATAACTTCAGTTGTACAATCGATCAACCGTGAAAGCGAACACCTTATGTGTACCACCAATCAACCATCTGTTGCTCAATTCATGTGTAGCACCAATCAGTCACAACAGATCGAACATCAATCACCAACACCTAAGTTTTACCGTTTCGTGATTTCTTTCCGATTTCTTCTGTAAAAAAAGAAGACTGTAGTACTTTACTATAAAAAAAGAGGGTGGGGGTGACGTGGCGGTGAGTGGAGTGTGTATATGAGTGAAGCACAAGTCCTTGAGCTGAAGACAGTCTTCAATATTTAGGTAAGGAACCTGAATCCCTAAAAGGCCACGTACTTGAAAGTTTAAGGTCTTGTCTGGGGACATCGGAACCACCATCCACTCCCCCACTCATACCTCGTTGTTTCAACACTGGCTGGTAGTCTTTGACCGAGATCTTCCAAATAGAGACCAGCATTTTAAATCAATCTGAAAGGCGGGCTTGTGGATTTTACTTTGTGGGGCATCGGAGTTGGGAGTCGTATAGTCATGGAATCGATTACAAAGAGGTGAAGTGGTAGTAATGAAGTCTTGTGTGTGTGACCTGAGCTTAGTTTTAATGTTACAATTTATAGTTTTAAGGATGGAGATATTTTGAGGAATAGAACCAATAATGCTGCGCGAAAAGTAGACGTTCAATCGGTATGGAGGAAAAAATATGGGAAAACTTGAAATGCAGAACAACCCCATATATCAGTTGTTCGTCCGTCGAAGTCGACTAGGACCATCGAATCATCCGGTTAGGGGCTGGGGGGGGGGTAGGGATTACGGTGAGCTCTTAGGTGGCTTGTTAGACCGATCCTTGCTCGGAATAATCTACGACACCGTGGGCATGGAATAGAACAACCCCATACATCAGACATATCGACTGAAAGCTTTCTTCAGCAAAACAGAACAAAATAAAAGAAAGAAAAAAACAAACATTAGCTTCCCTTAGATAAACAAACATAATATTTAACCCAAGCTGTAAAAAAAAAATGTTATTTCGAGTGACTGACGTGGTTCGGGGTAATGAACTACGTTGTGTGGGCTTAGGACGGGGCCCGAGGTAATTGGCAGGACTGTCTGGGGCTTAGAACGAGGCCCCAGAGTAATTGGCCGGACTGTCTGGGGCTTAGAACGATGCCCCAGAGTAATTGGCCGGACTGTCTAGGGCTTAGAATGAGGCCCCCGAGTAATTGCCGGACTTTCGGGGATTAGGACGGGGCCCGAGGTAATTGACAGGACTGTCTCGGGCTTAGAACGAGGCCCCAGAGTAATTGCAGGACTGTCGGGGATTAGGACGGGGCCCGAGGTAATTGACAGGACTGTCTGGGCTTAAAATGGGGCCCGAAGTAATTGCCGGACTGTCGGGGATTAGGACGGGGCCCGAGGTAATTGACAGGACTGTCTGGGGCTTAAAATGGGGCCCGAAGTAATTGGCAGGAATTTCTGAGGCTTAAAACGGGGCCTCAGAGAAATGATCAGGACTGTTTGGGTTTAGAACGGGGCCCGGGTAATTAGCAGGACTGTCTGGGGCTTAGATCGGGGCCTGGGGTGATTTACAGGACTGGCTAGGACTAAGGATTGGGGTCGCGGTAATTGCTTGGGCTGACGACGGGACCTTGACGAACTCCAACAATGGGGCCTTTCCGACCTCAACGACGGGGCCTTCCCGACCTCCAACGACGGGGCCTTCCCGACCTCCAATGACGGGGCCTTTCCTACCTCCAACGGTGGGACCTTCACGACCTCCATGCCACGTATAACTCTTTGATTCTAGAGCCACTAGCTGTCTTAAAACACGGGATTTATTTATCGTTAAACTTAGTTTAAACCTGATCTTGTTTTGGACATGAAGAAACGTCCTGGCCTTAAATAGAAATATATTATGAGATTACCTTCAGAGTAAAGAAATGGGAAAAGGGGGGGGGGGGGGTGGGGGGGGGAAATCTATCGAGGATGGGAANAAAGAAAATATAAAATGAAAAAAAAAAACAAGAAGAAGAAGAAGGCGGGGGGCGCCCCTGGTGGCATTTTAAAGTCACGTATGGGGGGCATTGGGGGTGTCAGGGGGTAAAGCCCCCCCCCCCTTTTCCCCCCCTATTCGTCATTCCTGACAAATTCATTAGTGGGACGAATAACAGCACATCTTGCTCATGACTAAAATGGAAGAGGAAGGGGAGATAAACTTGCAGAGCCTCTCACGAAATCTTTGTACATTCCATAGAATTGTTTACTGTTTGTTTTGAAACACAAGCATAAACACAAACGCAAACATAACGGCATTTTAAAAAAAAACAACACTTTATGTCGCCTTTGTGGTATTAAAATAAATAACTTAAGATAGATTTTCATGTAGTTCACAAATTGCGTTGAGCATTTCTCAAGAATGATTTTAGAAAGAGACTTGGAATCTAATTATACTGTTATTTTTGTACAGAAGCCTTTTGTGGACATTGGAAAGGATATCTCTGTTTTGGATGTGATCAATCCTGTCATTTATTTAAAAAAATATCTCATTTATGTCATTTATAAAATTATCTTGTTTATGTAATTTATAACAAAATTTCATATAATTTCTTTTATATGTGATCAGTGGGAGAAACTAATTTTGTTTAGAAGTCGTAATTTCAAACAACGTGACTCAAAAAAAAAAAAATTTTAGGACCGGTGACAAGCTAACCTTTCCTTAAAAAGAAAGGTCAAGCAAAAAATATAAGACGCACTGCCACAGAGATCCTCTTCCTTAGAGCAATATTGTTGCAATATCATTTGAATGACTAGCCTACTGGAACATCATCTGGATAAGTCTGTTATCGGACGTAACTAAAAATACGTATATCCAAAGTCCCAAGACAGTCAAACGATTTTGTTACGCGCCACATGTTATGTACCACTGCTGTACGCGACACAACAGCTACACATTTTTTTGTTAATCCAAAGACTACGGCAGTACGACGAGCCAAAAAAAAAAAAAAAAAAAAAAAGGGCAGTTTTTTTTCTTTTTATCTTTTTTTTAAATTTTAAAAAAGAACATAAAAATGGGGTGTTTTTCAGTGGAACGTTTCCCCATTTTATGTGTTAAGCTCGCCAGCAATGGAATAAGAAGAAAAGCGATTGGCCCTTGCGGTGTCGACCTCAATTAACCAACCAGAATACATTTTCTTTTAGATGAGACTTTTTTTCTACTTGTTGTAACGAAATACACAGAGCCTGAACGAATGTCTAAACTTGTTCAGGACTTTGAAGATCAAGGGAAAAAAATCGTAAGACGCTTTGAAGTAAACTGATTAAATGTGCTCATTTGCTAAGAAATTTATCAAATATATACGTGTATAAACTTTGATTGGTTAATTTTGTTATGGTCATTTGTGTTTTAACATTGTTTTTAATTTTTACAAATGCAAACCTGTTTTCATTTTCATAATACCAGCAAAACATTTTAAAAAATGAAAAAATAAATAACTGTTGTGTTGCAAAAAGTTATGAAGTTTAGCTCAGATATGCCTAGCAGTCAAGCAAGTCTGTGCACTCAGTGCTTATCAGTCAAGCAAGTCTGTGCGGACAGTACATTTTGTGCTTGCCTAAGAACTTTTTCTTATCTTTAAGAAACAAATCGGAAGGCAAAACCCTGTATATTTATTTGGATTAATTAACTTACATAAAAAGTTGAGTGGATTTCCTGACGCATCTTGTAGTTTGGTTAAAACCAGCGAACTAATAATAAATGTTGTCAAACAATGTCTTATTCATTGTTCAATTAAGATACAAACCCTAAACATTTGAAAACATTTAAGTATGAATATATATATATATGTATATTTAAATGAAATAATCTAACTTTGATGATTAAGTTTACTGGTATGTTGGTTTGCTTCCACTTTATAAGCAAGCATTTTCTCTGATTTCCTTTTTTTTTTCCAAATGCAAAATCTTGGATCAGAGACTCATAACTGACCTGAAGCAACACGTTTGCCTCTACAATGGAAGGAAAGAAGTGAAACAAAGTATGGGTAAACCCGAACAAAAAACAACAGGACGCAACAAAACAACGGACGTGACGTCAAGAAGCCTTCTTCAGCGAACAAAAAAACAGTTAATACAATTTAAAAATAGATGAACACTTAGCTGCAATGTTGTATCCGAGAAGACAGCACCAGGTAATTATCTTTGATAGAAGAGCTCGGGTAACTCACATTAGTCGTAAAATTGTTCAGGTAGGTCTTTTAGATGCCAATTCTTCCTTTTTATAAATAAAGCTTGGATATGGGCTGGTGAGATCCAGTTCATTTGCCTTCTATTAATTTTGTATATTTTTAACAATTATTTTCAGCTGCGCCATATTACAGTTTTCCCCATTAGAGTCCATGATTAATAATACAAGTGGACAGTTTCTCTGATGTCTCTGTGAAAAGCACCTTTATAGTTCCGATCTTATGCACGCCTGCACTTAAGACTAAGAAGTTCCTTAGCCCTGTGCCGTTTCTCATTGCCCTTGAACTTGGCTGCAACAACTCCAACTGTTAAAACTTGAGACGTCTCGGATCTAATGTGACATCCGTTTTCAAAAAAATAAAAGAAATGCCCTCTTTTTAAAATGATGCCAAGGGCGATAAATGATCACGAATTAAGTCATGATTGTCACGAAGGGATCACATTCTGTTGATGCCTGATGGCTAATATTTACGCCAAAGGAAAACTCAATATGGCTTGTGTTTAAATTGTAACTTGTCATGGTTAAAATATGTATTTAGTTAAGTGCTGAAAATGATTACGTACTATTCCATTGTTTTTTAAAATCTAAATTTGTATGGGTATCTTATCTTACATTGAGACTAAGTGAGGGAGAAAAGCAAGAAATAAATGACTTCCTTAATAACAAACAATAGTTGACTTTCTTTAATGCAGATGAAAGCTGTCTCCACAAGGACTGTCTTCAGTACAGATGAAAGCTGTCTCCTCCAGGATTTAACAGACTGAAAAAAACACTCGCGTAGTGTTTACGCCAGTATTGAATGACTTAAACGATGTCACGTGACCAAGTTTATAGGGATGGGTTTTTGCGGGATTTAGCTTAACTTGTTTTTACTTTGCTCTTTTATCTTTTTTTTTTATGCACTGAAACAGATAAGTGGATGGCCAGCTATGGAAATAACCCTAAAATCCAAGACTCTAAATTTTATTGAGGATTAAAAGCAGTCAGTAAAAGTGCAACATTTGTTTTGTTCAGAAGGGGGAGTGAACTAATCATGAATGAGTTAAATTTAAAAAAATAAATTAGGAAAATTTAGAATCAAACATTCCCCTAATCAGTGGACCGTGGTTATATGAAAGCCAGTCGTATGTTGCTTTTGTTAATGGGTTATCTGTTTAAACAAAAGTCTCTCACCCAGGTTTTCTTAATCTTTTTTTTTTTAGCAATGCTGCACTCCTTTTAGACTTTAAAATATTTTTGGGACCCCAAACTCGATTTAAAAACGTAGTATCGACATCCCACCAAAAAAATCGTAAACAAATGCTAATCAACCCTGTTTCTGAATCTTCTCGCACCCCCTGACACAGCCCCCTGTAATTCCTGGTTAAGAAAGAACCCCTGGTCCAGCAAGAGTTTTTAACAGCCGTTCTGATTATTGAAGATTCCTATACTATTATGCGTGATAGAGACGGTGACTAGTTTCTGGGTGGTCATTTCTTTTCAGACTGCGAATGCATGTTTTCTTTAAAACTAGTGTGTATCCGACCGTGGAGTCGAATGTATATATTTAAAAGTTCGAATCAGTATCATAAACGGACTGGAGCCCCTTTTGGCGCATCACAAAATTCATAGTTTAAATAATTGCGATTCGTGGCGTTCTATTTTTCCCTCCCCTTTTTTTTACTTTCTTAGTGAGAGGATTAATTTTGAACTAGAGTCATGACAATAGATGCCACTCCTAATTTATTTTTTAAATATAAAAAAAACAACAGAAAGACGAAAGCAGATTTTGAAAAACAAAAGAAAAAATATATTTACCATTAACATACATTCATTAATTTTAAATTAACTTGAATACTTGATTTAGGATTGCTGCTTGCGTAGGCTTCCATTAGTCAAAAGATACTTGGTACACGAGTCAAGTGAGAATTCTAAAACGTCACGAGCCAGACACGTGACCTAAGCATTAATAGTTTTCGTGTTATCACTCGGATTACAATAGCTATTCAGGGATGTTTGAAGGGAAACCAAAAACATCTATTATTTAAACAAGACATGATGATTAGTAGTTATTCTTGACGTCTTAGGTGGCCGGTCCTGAGACAGGTCATGAAAGAAAGATCACGAAGAGATTCGGGCGCCCATAATGTTGACTAGGGTCTAAGGAATTTCGTAAGAAGAGGCAAGAGTCGTTTAAGAAAACATTTTTCTCATCAGTTCCAGAAACTCTTTCAAAACAATATTAGATAGCTGTAGGACTATTTATTTATCAAAAGAGCAATAGCTCGGTCCCCAAAAGTGAATATACTATTTATCAATAAAAAAATTTGTTTACAGTTGACAACACCAAGAAGATGTGAGATATGTGTCAGTGGAGAAGGCACAAAACGGCGCAGAAGTTTGGTAACCCTTTATTGTGTGGAGGGGCGGCATTTTTGGGCAACTGAGGATTTTTTATCGCGGAAGGGGCTGAAAAAAATCTTGGCCCGCCTTAGGTGGCACAATCCCTAGCTACGCCACTGCCTATAAAATACAAAATTAACAATGCCCGACGCGCCGCAGTAGATAAAAAGTGAGGCAAGACATGATAGGAATTGCTTGTTTTAGTATGTGCAGCAGTAGATAAAAAGTGAGGCAAGACATGATAGGAATTGTTTGTTTTAGTATGTGTAGCAGTAGATAAAAAGTGAAGAAAGACATGATAGGAATTGCTTGTTTTAGTATGTGCAGCAGTAGATAAAAAGTGAAGAAAGACATGATAGGAATTGCTTGTTTTAGTATGTGCAGCAGTAGGTAAAAAGTGAAGAAAGACATGATAGGAATTGCTTGTTTTAGTATGTGTAGCAATAGATAAAAAGTGAAGAAAGACATGATAGGAATTGCTTGTTTTAGTATGTGCAGCAGTAGATAAAAAGTGAAGAAAGACATGATAGGAATTGCTTGTTTTAGTATGTGCAGCAGTAGGTAAAAAGTGAAGAAAGACATGATAGGAATTGCTTGTTTTAGTATGTGTAGCAATAGATAAAAAGTGAAGAAAGACATGATAGGAATTGCTTGTTTTAGTATGTGCAGCAGTAGATAAAAAGTGAAGAAAGACATGATAGGAATTGCTTGTTTTAGTATGTGCAGCAGTAGATAAAAAGTGAAGAAAGACATGATAGGAATTGCTTGTTTTAGTATGTGCAGCAGTAGATAAAAAGTGAAGAAAGACATGATAGGAATTGCTTGTTTTAGTATTTGCAGCAGTAGATAAAAAGTGAAGAAAGACATGATAGGAATTGCTTGTTTTAGTATGTGCAGCAGTAGGTAAAAAGTGAAGAAAGACATGATAGGAATTGCTTGTTTTAGTATGTGCAGCAGTAGATAAAAAGTGAAGAAAGACATGATAGGAATTGCTTGTTTTAGTATGCGCAGCAGTAGATAAAAAGTGAAGAAAGACATGATAGGAATTGTTTGTTTTAGTATGCGCAGCAGTAGATAAAAAGTGAAGAAAGACATGATAGGAATTGCTTGTTTTAGTATGCGCAGCAGTAGATAAAAAGTGAAGAAAGACATGATAGGAATTGCTTGTTTTAGTATGATTGTTTTAGTATGCGCAGCAGTAGATAAAAAGTGAAGAAAGACATGATAGGAATTGCTTGTTTTAGTATGCGCAGCAGTAGATAAAAAGTGAAGAAAGACATGATAGGAATTGCTTGTTTTAGTATGCGCAGCAGTAGATAAAAAGTGAAGAAAGACATGATAGGAATTGCTTGTTTTAGTATGTGCAGCAGTAGATAAAAAGTGAGGCAAGACATGATAGGAATTGCTTGTTTTAGTATGTGCAGCAGTAGATAAAAAGTGAAGAAAGACATGATAGGAATTGCTTGTTTTAGTATGTGCAGCAGTAGATAAAAAGTGAAGAAAGACATGATAGGAATTGCTTGTTTTAGTATGTGTAGCAGTAGATAAAAAGTGAAGAAAGACATGATAGGAATTTTTTGTTTTAGTGTGAGAAGTTGTAAGGACTGATATATAATTTCTAAAAATAAACTATTTCGTACCGTCCTGTAAAACAGCATACACATAAAACCCCATTACAAATGTTTGTCTCCTTATGTCCATTAAATTTTAGCGACACACGTTATTTATGTTTAAAAAATCCCGACGTACAGGATAGCTAAGAACATTTAATTTATTTTCTTTTTTTTTGGTGGTAAATTTATATATAAATGCTCATAGCTGATAATAAACTGAATATAAATTTATTTAATTCCAATTAAAGCTAAATTAATTTTGAATTGCCGAACTGCAGTGCTTCCCGAAACCACACTTCAGTTGTTACCGAACCCGAACCGAACCCTGCTGACGACCGAACCGAACCCTGCTGACGACCGAACCGAACCCTGCTGACGACCGAACCCGAAGTGAGCCACCCAACGTCTAGATGAGGATTCGATTCCCATATTTTCCCTGAAGTGCCATAAATTAAATTCATAAACCTTATTACATTGCAAAGTCAAACAAAGCCAAAGATCAAACTTCCCGGTCTGGCCTAGTCGTTATTGAGATACTTGATGTCAAGTCGTTAACAATTAATCAGAAATAAATTACTTTTCCTACAAGAGTGCCCGAGGAGGAATCCTTTTTGACTGAGTCATTATGCAGCTCGGATATCTGAATATCTTTTGTTTAATATCATAACCGACGTCCCTGAAATACTACCATCAGAACTAACACAGAGCTGTGATCAAATGGGAATCTTCTTCTTCTATTTCTTAAGGGCCCACGATCAATTTATTGATCATTTGGCTCCTATGCATGTAGATGGGATTTGCAATGTTTCTGTTACTGGTGTTGATGAGGAAATCATGCACTAGGGGTTTGAAGGCTTGAGGCAATAGACACAAATGTGTCTAGTGTTGTCGCCTCAAACGTTCCTTTTGAAAGATGGTTGCAGTCCCTGATTGTCTTGGGCAGGAATGAGCAGATCCTATACTGGCTTCTTGCTGGTATGAGAGTGAATTACCTGTCATGGCCTCGTCGATGTCTATGGGGGAGAGGGACGAGTTTCTGTTTAATACCTCCTTAGTTAAGGAATTCCTTAGTTTGTGGTCGTATGTTACTCACACGCTACTATTTTTGTGTCTGCCCCTTCGCTCCTAAAAATAGATTTCTACAAATGAACGTTTATCATTAAAACTGAATGCATTACTACTAATTAAAATTTTTATTTACACGGAAGTCTGGTTTCAATGTCACGGAAGTCTGGTTACAATGTTACGGAAGTCTGGTTTTCAATGTCACGGAAGTCTGGTTTCGATGTCACGGAAGTCTGGTTTCCATGTCACGGAAGTCTGGTTTCAATGTCACGGAAGTCTGGTTTCGATGTCACGGAAGTCTGGTTTTCAATGTCATGGAAGTCTGGTTTCAATGTCACGGAAGTCTGGTTTCAATGTCACGGAAGTCTGGTTTCAATGTCACGGAAGTCTGGTTTCAATGTCACGGAAGTCTGTTTTCAATGTCACGGAAGTCTGGTTTCAATGTCGATATGTCACGGAGAAATAAACAACTATTTTATATCAAGATAAAGGTACCCACTGTTTCCTTATTTTTAGAATCGGGTTTTCAAAAGTCGCCGACATGTAGTTGTAATATTAATATTACAGTTATCCAATTATTTAATTTGGCTCAAGTTGGAGGATCAGAAGTAAATTTTTATTCTAAAACTTTTTATCTTTTCCTTACGAAAAACACAGCCCGGAGCTTTTTAACGAATACAAAAATGAGCGCTAACTAAACGAAAAAAAATCTGCATTGATATCAAAAAGAAGGTATTGCCATTATCGTATCGACAAAGGAAAGATGGGGATTCATTTTCAAGAAAATGGTGGTGGCCTTAGTATTTCTAGATCCGGCCGTAGAAAACTTGTCAATAGTTATTGATTTCTTTCGGACTCCGAGACCTTCAGATGAACCTTTTCTTTTTTCTTTGATGAATTTTCTGGAAGTTTCAATTTAGAAGGCTTATCAGGAAGATCATATGTGACTTGTTCTAGAAGGCTTATCAGGAAGATCATTTGTTGCCGTGTCTAGAAGGCTTATAAAGAAGATCATATGTTGTGGTGTCTGCGACAGTATGTTACTGTGTCTAAGATCATATGTTGCTGTGTCTGAGATCATATGTTACTGTGTCTGAGATCATATTTTACTGGGTCTAGATGGCTTTTCAAGAAGATCATTTGTAACTGTATCTAGAAGGCTTATCAAGAAGATCATATGTTGCTGTGTGTAGAAGGATTATCAAGAAGATCATATGTAACGGTGTCCAGAAGGCTTATGAAGAAGATCATATGTAACTGTGTCCAGAAGGCTTATGAAGAAGATCATATGTAACTGTGTCAAGAAGGCTTATCAAGAAGATCATATGTTGTGGTGTCAGAGATTTCTGTCATGACAATGATTATTTTCCGATAATGGATTATTCAATCTCTTCCTAACCTGTCTTGAGGTGGGGAAAAGGGGGTGGGGTGGTGGGGGGGGGGGAGATCTGCAGCTTTTGTCCATTTGTTGTTTCAAGCAAGAGGATTTTCAAGAAAAATTATTAAAACAAACTTTTTTGTAAATTTCGCAAAGTCTTAGTTCTCATTGAAAGGTTTTAATTATAAATTATATTAAATGGCCTGGCGGTGGCTCTACTGTAAAGATTTAAGTGATTAAAATGCTTAAGAACAATTGGTGACATCTTAAGATGACATTAATTAAGTATTAAGTAACATCTCATGACTAGAATGGAACGTAAATCAAAACAGTTCTGTACAAAGTATTTCCTTAGAAATGATAGTGTCGAAAGTATTCGTACTCTGCTAAACTACTGCGATTGCATAAAAGACTTGAGTGTCAAATCAGGTAATCTTTAATTCCCACACCGTCTATATTAACAGAATGTACTTTTGCTTCCTAGTGTCTTAGATGCTTAAGTCATCGAGGAGGCCCATGACGTTTAATATATACAATGGTAGGGGCTTTCATACCGGGGCGTGGCCAGGCTCGCAATTATGATTGGCATCATCAAATACAACCCGCTAAAATGTTGCCAGCAATCAATGTAAGCACAGTGCGCAGCATCCTTCGCTGCATAGTGCGCAACATCCTTCGCTGCATAGTGCGCAGCAACGTGCACTGTGGCATTATTAAATAATGCGAACACTACGAAGTGTTTTTGATGAGTTTACTGCCAGAAATAGTTTGAAAAACTTTTTAATAAGAAATTCAAAGGAGAGATTGTATAGCATTGTTACTATTTTTGAAAGCAAAGCTGGCCTACGGTGCACTTAGTGTATACCCTTCCAACACATAAAGGAATCTCTGGACACTGTGGGAAGATGGTGTCCGTATATTTATATGTATATTTTAAGTTTTTCACACGATCCTATGGCGTGGGAGAGCAAGATTATAGGACCCGATGATGTAGTCTGATTCACTGATTCAAGGTTTCCCAAAATCAGTGATCCACCTGTTTAACATCGTGCGGGGGGGTGGGGAAAGTTGGTCTATGAGGACAGGTAGATTCTACGTTAAAGATCTTTTATTTCAGAACCGAAACGATTGAGTTTGTTACCAGTGTGATTCCCGGGGCCAAAAAAGAGTGATCGAGCTCGACCTCTCATCCCATTTTATGGATAAGCATTAGGTTTTCGATGTTTCAGATGTCGATCAAAGTCAAGGATAAAAAAATACTTGCCTGTTTTTGGAATGCTTTTGAAAAGAACTAATTTCGGGAGATTTCTTTATTTACAGTTTTTAAAAACTCAGTGATAAATAAGGCCAATAAGGGGAGTGAACGAAAGGTTGTTAGGGCCCCTGGCATCTCGTTTTATTTAAATAAACTTAAACAAGATTTCATTTCAGAACTTCTGTGGTAGATTTTTCTCTACTAAACATTTTAGTTAGAATGACTTGTCCAAGTAACACAACCTTATCCTGAATAATCAAGAGAGGGTCAAGTTTTATCCAATGTTAAAGAAATCCCATAATTAATTATACAACACGATCAACTGGATCAGAGGGGGAATAGGGAAGTAGAATAATGTCCAAAACCAACTAAAAGGGCAGTAGAATCATGTCCCAACTCACTAATAGGCCAGTAGACTTATACCCAACCCACTAATAGGCCAGTAGACTTATACCCAACCCACTAATAGGCCAGTAGACTTATACCCAACCCACTAATAGGCCAGTAGACTTATACCCAACCCACTAATAGGCCAGTAGACTTATACCCAACTCACTTATAGGCCAGTAGACTTATACCCAACTCACTAATAGGCCAATAGACTTATAACCAACTCACTAATAGGCCAGTAGACTTATACCCAACACACTAATAGGGCAGTAGCTTATACCCAACTCACTAATAGGCCAGTAGACTTATACCCAACTCACTAATAGGCCAGTAGACTTATACCCAACCCACTAATAGGCCAGTAGACTTATACCCAACCCACTAATAGGCCAGTAGACTTATACCCAACCCACTAATAGGCCAGTAGACTTATACCCCCCAACTCACTAATAGGCCAGTAGACTTATACCCAACCCACTAATAGGCCAGTAGACTTATACCCAACCCACTAATAGGCCAGTAGACTTATACCCAACCCACTAATAGGCCAGTAGACTTATACCCAACCCACTAATAGGCCAGTAGACTTATACCCAACCCACTATGACCCACTCAACTAATGGGAAAATGGACTAATGCCCCACCCAACTAATAGAGCAGTAGACTTATGACCCACTCAACTAATGGGAAAGTGGACTATACCCCACCCAACTAATAGAGCAGTAGACTTATGACCCACTCAACTAATGGGAAAGTGGACTAATGCCCCACCAAACTAATAGAGCAATAGACTTATGACCCACCCAACTAATGGGAAAGTGGACTAATGCCCCACCCAACTAATAGAGCAGTAGACTTATGACCCACTCAACTAATGGGAAAGTGGACTAACACCCCACCAAACTAATAGAGCAGTAGACTTATGACCCACCCAACTAATGGGAAAGAGGACTAATGCCCCACCCAACTAATAGAGCACTAGACTTATGACCCACTCAACTAATGGGAAAGTGGACTAATGTCCCACCCAACTAATAGAGCAGTAGACATATGACCCACTCAACTAATGGGAAAGTGGACTAATGCCCACCCAACTAATAGAGCAGTAGACTTATGACCCACTCAACTATTGGGAAAGTGGACTAATGCCCCACCCAACTAATAGAGCAGTAGACTTATGACCAACTCAACTAATGGGAAAGTGGACTAATGCCCCACCCAACTAATAGAGCAGTAGACTTATGACCCACTCAACTAATGTGAAAGTGGACTAATGCCCCACCCAACTAATAGGGCAGCAGACATGCCCGACTAACTACTAGGGCAGTAGACTCATGTTCAACTCACTATTAGGGCAGTAGACTCATGTTCTACTCACTATTGGGGCAGTAGAATAAGAAACCCAACCAAGTAATAGCGCAGTATAGAAATGTCCCATCCCACTAATAAGGCGGTACACTAGTGTCCCACCAAACTAATAGTAGACTTATGTCCAATACAACTAAAAGGGCAGTAAACTTATGTCCCACCCAATTAATAGGGCAGTATACTAATGTCCCATACCCGTTATAGGGCAGTTGACTCATGTAACAACCCACTTATAGGGCATTAGACTCATGCCCCACACAACTAAAAAAGCATTAGATAAATGTCCAAACCTATTCTTAGGGCAGCAGACTAATGACCCACAATACAAATACAGAGTTAAAAAATGCCCCAAACCACTAATAGGACAGTGGACTCATGCCCCAACTCATTAATAGTTTAGTAGACTCATGTACTATCCAACTAATAGCTCAGTACATTGATGTCCCAACTCACTAATAGGTCAGTAGACTCATGTACCGACTAACTAATAGGTCAGGAGACTCATGTACCAACCCACTAATAGGTCAGTAGACTTATGTCCAAACCCACTAATAGGTCAGTAGACTCAAGTCCCAAGTCACTAACAGGTCAGTAGACTGATGTCCCAACCCCCTAATTGGTCAGTAGACTCATGTACCAACCCATTAATAGGTCAGTAGACTCATGTACGAACCAACTAATAGGTCAGTAGACTCATGTACCAACCAACTAATAGCTCAGTAAACTCATGTACCAAACAACTAATAGGTCAGTAGACTCATGTACCAACCAAATAATAGGTCAGTAGACTCATGTACCAACCCATTAATAGGTCAGTAGACTCATGTACGAACCAACTAATAGGTCAGTAGACTCATGTACCAACCAACTAATAGGTCAGTAGACTCATGCTCCAACCAACTAATAGGTCAATAGACTAATGTACCAACTAACTAATAAGTCAGTAGACTCATGTACCAACCAACTAATAGGTCAGTAGACTCATGTAGCAACCAACTAATAGGTCAGTAGACTCAAGTACCAACCAACTAATAGGTCAGTAGACTCATGTACCAACCATCTAATAGGTCAGTAAACTCATGTCTCAACCCACTAATAGGTCAGTAGACTCATGTATCAACCAACAAATAGGGCAGAAGACTCATGTACCAACCGACTAATAGGGCAGAATTCCTCAACCCACTAGACTGTTGTGACAATAGAGAAGCTGAGGGTGGTGTGGTCACTGACCCAGGGCACGCTTGATGCGTTTGCCCACAAGGTTTAGTTTCAGTGGCAACACACTGGGTGAAGTGAGGGCCATCTCAAGGTGCGGCTATTTTGTTAGAGAGCCTTTGCGATCTGCACAGGAGCGAGTACCGGGGATTTGGTGGAGGTAGATGTCTTCAAACGCTATGTCCGATTTTAACTAGATTACATTAGATTAGATCAATCCCACAATAATATTTGTCAGAAATATGATAATTGCTTTAAACAGTAACAATAAAGTCGTGTAATTAAATAAGAGGAATTTAACAAATTAAACAACCTATTACAATTGAACAAGGGGTTACAACAAATTTTACGTTGCTCGGTCTAGAGGAGCATTTTTGGAAAATGATCCAGAGACAGGTGTCCGTTTATATTATTTGATTTGAATGTCATGATTATGTCTCTTTTGATAATATTTTCATGTACAGCGCGTTGAGCCCAGCCCTAGGCTGTGGTACCGCGCTATAAAAGACAACTAATTATTATTATTATTATATTTTCTTTTATTGACCATAAGTTTTCATGTTGTGTTGTCCGGCAAAATAAGGCTCACGGACCTGTTCCTGTCCGTGGACAATTATTTTGGGAACAATGGTCTGCAAGAAAAGAGTCTCGAGTCACTTGGAATTTGTCGAAGTTGTTCTTCACAGTTCCCCAAGTTGGCGTCCATCAAAGTATATCGGTTATCAACAATCAACAAGGACATTCAATAAAGTATCCTACAACTCTTAAATGACTGAGCATGAGCTTCTTGTCGTGAAGTAAGTGAACTATCCAAAATAGAGTAAAAAAATAAATGACTTTAGACTGAGAAAAAAATATAACAAATTGAACTAGACAAAAATCTGGGGCAAATATCCTTGGGCAGTGGCGACCTTATGGTTGTGTCACCCAGTGGCTAACGTCTTGAGTCACTCACGGCTTTCTCTGGTGGCAATCTTCTCTGATGGAAACCTTGTCTGATGGCAAACGTCTCTGGTGGCAACCATCTCTGGTGGCAAACGTCTCTGGTGGCAATCTTCTCTGATGGAAACCTTCTCTGATGGCAAACATCTCTGGTGGCAACCATCAGTGGTGGCAAACGTCTTTGGTGGCAATCTTCTCTGGTAGCAATCTTTTCTGGTGGCAGTCTTCTCTGGTGGCAATCTTCTCTGGTGACAATCTTCTCTGATGGCAGTCTTATTTGGTGGCAATGTTATCTGGTGGCAGCCTGTTATTGTATTTAACTTCCATCGGTTATCAAACTGTGGCGATGTTACATTTGTCCTTTTCCGATATGGTGGCATTCCCTGCGATGGTGTTACTCCGATGCAGTAGTACACACCACATCCCATTGACATGGTGTCCCCCGGTGCAGTCAACACCCACACCACACCTCTCCGGGACGGTGTCCCCCGGTGAAGTCAATACCCACACCACACCCCACTAGGACGGTGTCCCCCGGTGCAGTCAACACCCACAACAGACCCCACTGGGACGGTGTCCCCTGGTGCAGTCAACACCCTTAACAGACCCCACTGGGACGGTGTCCCCTGGTGCAGTCAACACCCACAACAGACCCCACTGCATATGATTACATTGTTCATGTCCTTTGGAAGGACGGTCGCGAAATCACAAACTAGGTACGCCTTTAATCTTATGGGGAAACTTGCCAACCGCTCTGCGGGCATCCTGATTTTAATGGCACTCCTTAGTAGTGGCACCCCTTAGTAGTGGCACCCCTTAGTAGTGGAATCCCTTAGTAGTGGCACGCCTTAGTAGTGGCGCTCTGCTCTGGCAAATAGCTACACTATGTTATGAAACCGACTCGAGTGATCTCTTTCAAACTTGTCATTTTTTCATGTCTAATGAACCGCACGGCCAAAGGGTTGATGGAGATAGAGTCGCTTCCCATAGTTTCAAGTAATTGTTGGCCAGTAAATCGTATGTTAGAACGATCGTACGTTCCTTACTCTGTATGAATAAGGCCCATGTATGATATGCAGTTTGGTTGAGTTCAGTTGAAGGAAATGAGAAAACTTTTAACTAAATCAAGCAAGTTCAAGTTGATAAATATTCATATTTAGAAATAGGTAAAGAAATTTTGGAGCTTTATTTTATCAAAGATGTTTTGCAAAACAATGAAACATCAAATGGGTTGACAAAAGTAGAAATCTTGTCTAATGCTTACGTGGCGCCATACAAAATATAAAAGAAATAAATTCAATAATGACGCGCTAAATGGTGGGAGTTAAAAGAGGACGTGTAAAAATGTTAAATGTTGTGAGTTCTTTTTTTTTTTTTTCATTTAGCGCACAGATACAGCTGATTATAAAAAAATAATCAAGTAGCCGAAGGAAGTACACAAAGCATGGATTTCTGTTGAATTTTCTAAGCTATTTCTTTTTTAGTTCACTCAATTTTACCGTTGAAATTTCAACAACAGATCAGTGATAGGGAGGAACATTATTTATACTCATGACGATACAGAAAGTATTGCAAAAACATTTTTTATTACAACAGTAAAATGAAATATATAATTTAAAAAAAAATATAACACCACCGAATTTGACGCAGCCCAAATTGTCACCTTCTGATCTCTCAGATTTAAAAGAATGAAATAGTGAAACGAGGTATGTGGAAGCTTGAAATAAGGTAACAGGACAAAAAACAAGGACGTTTCGGCATAAAGCCTTCATCAGCAAACAATAGAAATGAAAATACAACAAAGAAAAGAACACAGTAGAATTAACCAGATTTAACCAGCGTGCTTCACGCGTTTTTTTTAAGAAAACGAAAAAAATTCCTTCTTAAATTTTAATTGAGTTTTCTAGAGGTAGATTGTGCTGGTCGAAGATAGATGATGAAAAAAAAATTGCATTTGCTAAATATTGTTCCCTAGTAAAATTGTTCTCTTGATCTGAATGATATGTAAATGTACTTTCTATGTTTAAAAAAAAAAAAAATTAAAATTCACCATGCTGCAAACAAATATGTTTAAAGAAACATGTTTCCATTTTGATTAATTGATAAAAGAATCTAATCACATAAAAGACATACTTGAGGTCATTGTATGCCTAAAATGATTGTACATTTGGGTCCACAAATTTTAAATCTTTAAAATGAATGGGCTTTACCTTCTCTATTGAAAAGTTTTCTCTACTCCACTGTGGAACATTAGAAATGTTTGGTCACGTATCACTAAGGTAAATTGCACGCGTAAACCGTTGCCCTGTTGTAGTCAGAAGTTATGAATGGGCCATTGCTGCCCACGTCACCACCAGGCGCTCCATGTCACGAGCGCTCGTTCTCCTGGGGGGTGGTCTGGAATCGATACCACTCAGCCGACCAGCAGAGCCACTCTCGTATCTAAACCGTTTTTGCTTATGTGTTCAGATTAGAGTTACACCTTATTAACTTAAGTAACATGAAGAACATAATTTAAAAAACAAAATAGAATCATTTTCGACATGCAATACAAATTCAAATAACAATTTTAAAAAAATAGGTTTTTATATAAAATTAGTAAAATAAAGTTCAGTTAATTATGAAATTAGTAAAATAAAGTTCAGTTAATTATGAAATTAGAAAAAAAAAAAGCATCAAGAAAAGTTTAAACCACGCGCCATCTTTGACATGACCTTAAGACATGATAACTGTTCGCGAGTCAAACTAGACATTAATCACCTACTATTTGCCTCTCTGCTAGAAACACTAAGGTTTGATGTTATTCATTCTTCGAATGCGATGATGATGATAATTGATGGATTGATTACTTGTACAGCGCTTGCGTCCATGCAATATTAGCACGCTCACTGCGCTCTGACGTCACTATATCTATTTAAAAATGACATTCTTTAAATGTTTCTTAAATGAAATTTGTATCATTTTTAACTTCCATCATAGATTGAGTCAAACTGTTCCATAATTTAAGCACTATAGCTTCAAAAGAGCGCACGCCTTATGACTTTTTGTTGGTCCATCCACGCTGGGAACTCTCAGTAGGGACTTTGATGAAGAGCGCAGGTTCTTAAAGGATACATGTTTGAAAATCACTTTCTTTAGAAAATCAGGTGCGGAGCCTTCCATACGGCTGTGCGCCAGGAGCCTTCCATACGGCTGCGCCAGGAGTCTTCCATACGGCTGTGCGTCAGGGACAGAATTCGTAGATGAGTAAATGGGTGGCTTGTCGGCTCTATTTGTGCCTGGAAAGCTTGCCCCCATGTGTGACACAAAGTGTTTTAGTGTCAAAGTGGTGCAGAGTGTAATTATGCTTTTCCTTACATGTGCGCTTTCCTTGGACGTGAAATGTAAGATTATTCTCCAAAATGTGAGCTACCAACAGTGATTCTGCCTCTCCAGCTCGTGTGATACAAAGACATTGCTTTCCATGAGTTCAGGTTGATGTCCATTTGAGAGACACTATTAGGCAGTCCTTAAAGCGTTTTTCCCCTTCCCACCAACTGAGAGTTTTGCTCTAAAAAGTTTTTAGTTGGGAAGTCCGTTGTCTGACATTCTCGCATCATGACCAGCTAATCAGTCTTTTTTTTTAAAGCTAACACGCTTTTATATTACTTCCAGCCAGACAATGCGTTGTTTTTCTTATGATGTCAGGATAATTAATATGTGTTCTCAATTTCTCGATGTAGCATTGAACAAAGTTCAAATATAATTTTAAAAAAACAACCTTGACAATGATTTGATCTACAAATCTTTTATTATTTATGTAGGATTTAGACGATTTAAAATAAGTTTTCATAACTTCATTCATGACTGTCTTCAAAGTAAGATTTCGGGTTAGTCAAGATGTAGTGGACTCTCTATGAACTCACCTGATCTCTCCGTGCCCTAGTTTCGTGACTTTGGAATGACAGCGCGCATCCCACCAAAAACATCCTCCGTAGGCTTTCTCCAATTAACACTCCAAACACACTCTTCAAATATACCCTCCAAACACACTCTCCAAACACACACTCTCATAAAACACTTTTAACACGCTCTTAACACAAATCAACACACTCTAACAACACACCCTCGACACACAGCCATTTAAAACATCCTCTAAACACAAGCTTCACTGCTCTCGTCTAGCATTGAATGGAAGTCCCAATAGTTACTAAGAGGCGTCTAGCATTGAATGGTAGGCCTAATAGTTACTAAGAGGCGTCTAACATTAAATGGTGGGCCTAATATTTACTAGAGGCGTCTACCATTGAATGGTAGGCCTAATAGTTACTAAGAGGCGTCTAAAATTAAATGGTAGGCCTAATATTTACTAGAGGCATCTACCATTGAATGGTAGGCCTAATAGATACTAGAGGCGTCTAACATTAAATGGTAGGCCTAATAGTTACTAAGAGGCGTCTAGTAAATGGTGGGCCTTATAGTTACTAAGAGGCGTCTAACATTAAATGGTAGGCCTCATAGTTACTAAGAGGCGTCTAACATTAAATTGTAGGCCTAATAGTTACTAAGAGGCGTCTAACATTAAATGGTAGGCCTATTAGTTACTAAGAGGCGTCTAGCATTTAATGGTAGGCCTAATAGTTACTAAAGCGTCTAGCATTAAGTGCTTAAGTGGTGATAGTTACTAAGAGGCGTCTAGCATTGAATGGTAGGACTAAGAGTTACTAAGAGGCGTCTACCATGAAATACTAGGCCTAATAGTTACTAAGAGGCGTCTAGCATTAAATGGTTATAGTTACTAGAGGCGTCTAGCATTGAATGGTAAGAATAATAGTTACTAGAGGCGTCTAGCATTAAATGGTAAGAATAATAGTTACTAGAGGCGTCTAGCATTAAATGGTAAGAATAATAGTTACTAGAGGCGTCTAGCATTAAATGGTAAGAATAATAGTTACTAGAGGCGTCTAGCATTAAATGGTAAGAATAATAGTTACTAGAGGCGTCTAGCATTAAATGGTTATAGTTACTAGAGGCGTCTAGCATTGAATGGTAAGAATAATAGTTACTAGAGGCGTCTAGCATTAAATGGTAAGAATAATAGTTACTAGAGGCGTCTAGCATTAAATGTTTTTAGTTACTAGAGGGGTCTAGCATTAACTGGTAATAATTACTAGAGGCGTCTAACATTAAATGGTAATAGTATGTACTAGAGGGCTCTAGCATTAAATAGTAATAGTTACTAGAGGCGTCTATCAATAAATGGTAATAATTACTAGAGAAGTCTAGCATTAAATGGTAATAGTTGCTAGAGGCGTCTAGCATTAAATGGTAATAATATTTACTAGAGGCATCTAGCATTAAATAATAATAGTTACTAGAGGCGTCTATCATTAAATGGTAATTGTTGCTAGAGACCTCTAGCATTAAATAGTAATAGTTACAAGAGGCGTCCAGCATTAAATGGTATTAAATACTAATTGTGTTTAGCATTGAAAGGTAATAGTTCCCATAGGCCTCTAGCATTAAATAGTAATAGTTACAAGAGGCGTCCAGCATTAAATGGTATTAAATACTAATTGTGTTTAGCATTAAAAGGTAATAGTTCCCATAGGCCTCTAGCATTAAATGATAATAGTTACCAGAAGCGTCTAGCATTAAGTGGTAATAGGTACCAGGGCCATATAGAATTAAATGGTAATCGTTACCAGAAGCGTTTGGCATTAAATCATAATAGTTTCCAGGGGCAACCTAGCATTAAATAAAATAGTTACTAGAGGCTTCTAGCATTAAATGGTAATTGTTGCTAGAGACGTCTAGTATTAAATGTTAATAGTTACCAGAGTGCCTAGCATTAAATTGTAATGGTAGTTACTAGACGCGTCTAGCATTAAATAGTAATAATTACTAGAGGCGTCTATTATTGTTTGGTAATTGTAGCTAGAGACGTGTAGCATTAAATGGTAATAGTTCCCAGAGGCGTCTAGCATTAGATATTTATAGTTACCAGTGTGTCAAGCATTAAATATTAATAGTTACTAAGAGGCGTCTAAAATTAAATGTTAATAGTAGTTACTTGAGGCGTCTAGCATTAAATGGTAAAAATTACAAGAGGCGTCTAGCATTAAATAGTAATAATTACTAGAGGCGTCTAGCATTAAATGGTAATAGTAGTTACTAGAGGCATCTAAAATTAAAGGGTAATAGTTACGAGAGGCGTCTAGAATTAAAAAGTATTAAATACTAGAGACGTCTAGTATCTAAATGGTAATAGTTACTAGAGGCAACTAGCATTAAATTGTATACCTAACAGTTACTAGAAGCGTCTAGCATTCAATGGTGGGCCTAATAGTTACTACAGGCGTCTAGCATTAAATGGTTGGAATAATAGTTACTAGAGGCGTCTAGCATTAAAATGGTAATAATTACTAGAGGCGTCTAGCATTGAATGTTTTTAGTTACTAGAGGCGTCTAGCATTAAAATGGTAATAATTACTAGAGGCTTCTAGCATTAATGGTAATAGTAGTTAATAGACGCGTCTAGCATTAAATAGTAATAATTACTAGAGGCGTCTATCAATAAATGGTAATGGTAGCTAGAGATGTGTAGCATTAAATGGTAATAGTTACTAGAGGCGTCTAGCATTAGATGTTTATAGTTACCAGTTTGTTTAGCATTAAATTGTAATAGTTACTAGATTCGTCTTTCATTAAATGGTAATAATTACTAGAGGAGTCTAGCAATAAATGGTAATAATATTTACTAGAGGCATCTAGCATTAAATAATAATAGTTACTAGAGGCGTCTATCATTATATGGTAATTGTTGCTAGAGACCTCTAGCATTAAATAGTAATAGTTACAAGAGGCGTCCAGCATTAAATGGTATTAAATACTAATTGTGTTTAGCATTAAAAGGTAATAGTTCCCATAGGCCTCTAGCATTAAATGATAATAGTTACCAGAAGCGTCTAGCATTAAGTGGTAATAGGTACCAGGGCCATATAGAATTAAATGGTAATCGTTACCAGAAGCGTTTGGCATTAAATCATAATAGTTTCCAGGGGCAACCTAGCATTAAATAAAATAGTTACTAGAGGCTTCTAGCATTAAATGGTAATTGTTGCTAGAGACGTCTAGTATTAAATGTTAATAGTTACCAGAGTGCCTAGCATTAAATTGTAATGGTAGTTACTAGACGCGTCTAGCATTAAATAGTAATAATTACTAGAGGCGTCTATTATTGTTTGGTAATTGTAGCTAGAGACGTGTAGCATTAAATGGTAATAGTTCCCAGAGGCGTCTAGCATTAGATATTTATAGTTACCAGTGTGTCAAGCATTAAATATTAATAGTTACTAAGAGGCGTCTAAAATTAAATGTTAATAGTAGTTACTTGAGGCGTCTAGCATTAAATGGTAAAAATTACAAGAGGCGTCTAGCATTAAATAGTAATAATTACTAGAGGCGTCTAGCATTAAATGGTAATAGTAGTTACTAGAGGCATCTAAAATTAAAGGGTAATAGTTACGAGAGGCGTCTAGAATTAAAAAGTATTAAATACTAGAGACGTCTAGTATCTAAATGGTAATAGTTACTAGAGGCAACTAGCATTAAATTGTATACCTAACAGTTACTAGAAGCGTCTAGCATTCAATGGTGGGCCTAATAGTTACTACAGGCGTCTAGCATTAAATGGTTGGAATAATAGTTACTAGAGGCGTCTAGCATTAAAATGGTAATAATTACTAGAGGCGTCTAGCATTGAATGTTTTTAGTTACTAGAGGCGTCTAGCATTAAAATGGTAATAATTACTAGAGGCTTCTAGCATTAATGGTAATAGTAGTTAATAGACGCGTCTAGCATTAAATAGTAATAATTACTAGAGGCGTCTATCAATAAATGGTAATGGTAGCTAGAGATGTGTAGCATTAAATGGTAATAGTTACTAGAGGCGTCTAGCATTAGATGTTTATAGTTACCAGTTTGTTTAGCATTAAATGTTAATAGTTACTAAGAGGCGTCTAAAATTAAATGGTAATAGTAGTTACTAGAGGCGTTTAACATTAAATGGTAATAATTACAAAAGGCGTCTAGCATTAAATGGTAATAATTACTAGAGGCGTCCAGCATTAAATGGTAATTGTAGTTATTTGAGGCGTCTAACATTAAATGGTAATAGTTACGAGAGGCGTCTAACATTAAATTGGTATTAAATACTAGAGGCGTCTAGCATTAAATGGTAATAGTTACGAGTCGTGTCTAGCATTAGATGTTTTTAGTTACCTGGGTGCCTAGCATTAAATGGTAATTGTTGCTAGAGACGTCTAGCATAAAATGAGCCGTTGTTGTTAGATTGAGACGAAGAGACAAGACATATAGCACATATAGAGACGTTGTTGCTAGAATGAGACGGAGGGACAAGGCAGATAACACATATAGAGCCGTTGTTGCTAGATTGAGACGGAGGGACAAGACAGATAGCGCATATAGAGCCGTTGTTAGATTGAGACGGATGGACAAGACAGATAGCGCATATAGAGCCGTTGTTATTAGATTGAAGTGGAGGGAAAAGACAGATAGCACATACAGAGCCGTTGTTAGATTGAAGTGGAGGGACAAGACAGATAGCACATACAGAGCCGTTGTTGTTAGATTGAAGTGGAGGGACAAGACAGATAGCACATATAGAAACGGTTTTTTTTGAGATGGAAGTGGAGGGACAAGACAGATAGCACATATAGAGATGTTGCTGTTAGACTGAAGTGGAGGGACGAGGCAGATTTACTGCAACGATGCTTATATCTGAGATGAGGCCATGGTGATAATTGTTGGAAAGGGGGAGGGGCTGAAAAACCTCTCAGGAATGATTTAGAAAGTTTTCTTTGGCCAAAAATAATGTGACGATTACCTACTTTAGTTTCAAGAATTAAAGTACGTCTCATCAGCTGTCTTTTCATTAGCCCTCGTCTGCATCTGCGATCGATGGGTTTTATCCAACACTTCAAGGGATTAGAAGATTGAGGTTGTTCGTGACCTACTTTTAATATTTAATCAATGCTTGGTGGCGTATCCAACTGTACAGGAACATCAGTTTTATCACGTCAGTCAAAGTGTTTTCGTGTGTTTGTACATAAATGAACTCAACGGACATCAGGTTCGTAGGTATATATTCTGCTCAGGAGACATTAGGGGGGTTAGGTTAGCGTTGCAATTTTGTTTCTTTCTAAAAAAAATCTTAATTGAAATTAGACTTTTATGCTAGTCCTCAATAGATCAATATTCTAACTATAGCGACAATAGTGAACAAACCCTAAAAATGGATAGAGAGATAAAAGACAAGAGTATAGCGGGCATATGTTGTCAGCTACCAAATAGAGAGATAAAAGACAAGAGTATAGAGGGCATATGCTGTCAGAGAGATAAAAGACAAGAGTATAGAGGGCATATGCTGTCAGCTACCAAATCGCACCACTTAAAGAGAAATCTAAGAATAAAGAGGGAGAACCAAGCGAGGTTTGTTATATCTGTCTTTATTCCATCACTTACCAGTGTCAAAACCTTGGCCTATGAATACAATTTCTCGAGAAAATATTCACCTGCAAGATGAGATGTTGAAGGCGAGCAGCTGGTAAAACAAGAAGGGGTCACATTCGGAACCCGAATAAATAAAACAAATAGTTGGTGACATCCCAATCATTCTGTAAAAATTGAAATGAGTAAAACTAAGTATGAGCAAAACTAAAAAAAAAGGAACACAACAAAACAACGAACGCATCGGCAGGACGTCTTCGTCAGCCAACAAACAACAGAAAAAAAAGCAGAATTAAAAATTTAAAAAATAGCAATAGTTGAAAAGTAGTATCCAGGAGGCCAGCAAAAGAATTGTGACATTGTTTATACAGTACACAGCCCGACAACAAACACATTGGTTTGGCCACATGGTCAGCTTACAATAGCAGGGCATCTGGTTTCAAGGACAAGATGAAGACCAAGCCGTCGGTGGAGTTACTGTGTTTAAGGACACCCTGAAACTCTACAACATAAATTTCCAGCAGGCGTTGCACCCCGAGGCAATCCGTCAACTAAGACACCCCCTCCCCCTGTGATGCATCCCTAGTAAAAGCGGACAGTTTTCTGCTTTTTAAAATGTGTTAAATTTTACACCAGTCAGGCGGTTGTACAAAGAATATCTGTCAGATGACATTTTCACTGTTTAAATCGAATTGCCGTAAATAATTTCCCATTTTCTATTTATTCTTCATGTTTAACCGTGATATTAGCAGTTCCTGTAAGTATTCTTTAACGTCATATATATATATATATATATATATATATATATATATATATATATATATATATATATATATATATATATATATATATATATATATATATATATATATATATATATATATATATATATATATATATATATATATATATATATATATATATATATATATATATATATATATATATATATATATATATATACTTATACTAGATATCATGTGGCCAGAAGTTTTCATAATGATGATATCAAGCAGTTCACAAAATCACACCTTGTGTCTTTCGTATAACCGTACACAAAAGAGTTACAGAGGAAATGGACATATTCTTGTGTAACGTTCTGTGATTGTATAATGTTGAACGCTCTTTTTTTAGTTACTTATCATTTTAGATGTATTATATATATATTGATATATATATGCATCCAGCTTTGTAGTGGTAATTTAGTGCTTTCTGATAATTATTACGATACTTACTGAAAGAATGAGACAAATTCAATATGGTCACATAAATATAATTTATTCACACAATACGTTTCACAAATAAGAGAAATAAATCTCCCGATTGGAGTAAAAATAATTGTCATAATCTTATTAACTTCAAATAATTGATGATCCACTCGGATTGTCAAATACTTAATACGATATTATGAGATAGACTTGAATTCAAGCAAGCGCCCCACCTTCATAATTCCAGCCTCTTGACCAAAACAAAAAAACCCCACAAAAATCCTTACTTCCTCACGCATGACATTTCAATATAAAAATTGATGTTTTAAAAAAAATATAAAACAATTTCTAATTGTAATATTTGAGCTGTTTTTTTGTGTGTTTTTTTGCATCCTGAAAACATATAAACTGTGCCTACTTTCTCTCACACTCTAATTTCCTTTAGTCTTCCTCGTTCTGTTTGCCTTGGCCTCCACATCGCACTTCTTAACTCAAAAATTCTTTCCTACTTTACGATGCATCTTAACTTGACAATATTCCACTCTCTCTTTCCATCTACCCCCCTCTCCCTTTTCCCTTTATCTACTCCACCAGCTGTCTCCCTCTCTTTTAAGAAAATCCTTACTTATTTTTATCTTCCTTCTTACTACATTACACCCCTCTCCCAGTGGTCAATTATTTGTCTTACATACACACACAATAGGTGGAGGTTTGATTTCCTTTTTTTTTTCTTTGCTTCTTTTTCATCTCGCTTTTCTGCTTGGGGGGTGGGGGGGGCGTCATTTTCCCGTTTACTTGCTGACAAAACAAATCGCTGTCTTGCCGGACCGTGAAGCCACTACAGAACTAGCTCGTTGAAATGAATTGTATGGGGATGATAGGCATGTCCAATCTCTGTGTTTCAGCCGAAACCGAAATTAAGCTGAAAGTTTAATTTTCAGTTTCGGCTAACGTAACTTTGTGAGTTAATCTGAAATGAAGGTGTAGGAGCGGGGTATATCGAGTGTAACGTAACATATATATATATGTTGATTACGATTATGTTAATTGTAATGATTAACGTGTATTAGTTGTCCTGAATCACAGTCGTCCATCAACAGTTAATAGTAAGACACGAATAACTGTTTGCATCGCTATATATTTAATACTTAAATACGGAACATCACATGAAATAATATCATAATAAATATAGGTATCACATGTATAACTTCTTCGGTATACTTCACAAATCAATATTAAGATAGTGATGAATAACTAGAATGAACATGGCCAGTAGCAAATATATGAATCATGCCAAAACATTCATAACCGTTAAAAAAAACTCTATTACATAATATCTCAATTCCTGTTATTTCTATTTTACAAAACAATGAATTAATATTACGAAACAAAATTGATATCTCAATATTAGATATGTGACATCGAGTATGGGAGTTCATTGACGATTGTTGCCACTGGATATTCTGTTTGATTACGCACGGTGTGTTTTTTACATATACATAAGTTACTGAACGCTCTTCCCGCACTTGACTTGAAAACGTACTTTATTACTCATGAGGACATACTGTCTAGTCTGTTCCGTGACTTACGTTTTCCTGAAAGGAACTTTGTGGGAGCAGGCTGTTTTTTATTTCTCTCATGCGCTATACATGTGTTTATGGAAATAACATCCTGTGCATTTATATTATATATTATATTTGTATTTATTATGAACAAAAGAGGACTTAAGTTGATTAAGTGCAAGAAAGACGTATTACAACGTGTGAAAGAACTTGTATTAATAAATCTAGTAAGAACAGGAGTTTCACACACCAAAACTCACATCCGCTCAACTCAACTTACCTCAACCACTTCAACTCACCTCACCTCAACTAACCTCAAACACTTCAACTCCCTAAAGTCACCTCACCTCAACTAACCTCAAACACTTCAACTCTCCTTAACTCACCTCAGCTCAACTCAACTAACCTCAACCACTTCAACTCTCCTCAACTCACCTCAGCTCAACTCAACTAACCTCAACCTATTCAACTCTCCTCAACTCAACTCAATTCAACTCAACTAACCTCAACCACATCACCTCTCCTCAACTCACCTCTGCTAAACTTAAATAACTTAAACCACTTCAAACCTCCTCAACTCTCCTCAACTCACCTCAGCTCACCTAAACTCACCACAACTCACCTCAGCTTATCTCAGCTCACTTAAGCTCAAATCAACTCACCTCAACAACTTCATCTCTCCCCAACTCACCTAAACTCACCTCAGGTCTAATTAGCTCAACTCAACTAAACTAAACCGCTTTAACTTTCCTCAACTCCCTCAACTCACCCCAGCTCACCTAAGTTCAACTCAACTCACCTCAGCTCACCTCGATTTCACCTAAGCTCCCTCAACTAACCTCAACTCACATCAGCTCACATAAGCTAACCTCACCTCACCTCAACTCCCTAAAATCACCTCAACTAACCTCAAATCCCTACACTCACTTCAGCTCACATCAGATAACCTAAACTCACCTTAACTCACATCAACTCCCTCAACTCACCTCAGCTCACCTCATCTCACCTCAACTCAACTAACCTCAACTCACTCCAACACCATAACTCACCTCAAAACACCTCAACTCACCTTAGCTCACCTCAGCTCAGCTCAACTCACCTCAACTACCTCAACTTACATTAGCTCAACTCAGCTCACCTCAACTCCCTCAACTCACCTTAACTCACCTCAGCTCACCTCAACTCACCTTACTCCCTAAACTCACCCCAACTCACCTCAGCTCTCCTAACCTCACATCAACTCACCTCAAATCCCTAAACTAACCTCAACTCACCTCAACTCACATCAGCTCAACTCAAATAACCTCAACTCTAATCAGCTATCCTTAGCTAAACTAAAATCACCTCAACTACCTCAACTCACCTCAACTCACCCCAGCTCACCTCAGCTCACCTCAACTACCTCAACTCACTTCAGCTCACCTCAACTCACCTCACTCCTCAACTAACCACAACTCACCTCAACTCACATCAGCTCACCTAAACTCAACAAAACCCCTCAACTCACCTCAACTCACCTCAGCAATTCTCTGCTCACCTCAGCTCACCTTAAATAACCTTAACAAAATCAACTCTCCTAAACTCATCCTCAACTCTCCTCATCTCACCTCAGCTAACTTCAACTCACCTCAACTCACCTCAGCTCACCTCAACTATACTCAACTCAACTCAGCTCAACTCATCTCATCTGAACTCACCTCAGATCACCTCACCTGAAATCAGCTCACCTTAGCTCAACTAAGCTCCACTCAGCACACGTCAACTCACCTCAATTCACCTCAGCTCACATCAGTTCAGTTCAACTCACCACATTTCCCCTCAGCTCACTTTAGCTCACCTCAGCTCACATCAACTTACCTTAGCTCATCTAAGCTCACCTCAACTCACCTCAACTCAACTCAACTCACATCCACTCACCTCAGCTAACCTCAATTCACCTCATTTAACGACAACTCACCTAAACTCCCATCAGCTCACTTCAGCTCACCTCAGCTCAGTTCAAGTCATCTCAACTCACATCCATTCACCTCTGCTCCCCATGGCTCACATCAGATAACACCAGCTCACCTAAGCTCACTTAAGCTCACCTCATCTAACCTCATGTGACCTTATCTCACCTCAGCTAACTTCAACTCATCTCATCTCACCACAAGTCATCTCAGCTCACCTCAACTCACCTGAGCTCACATCAGCTCAACTCAGCTCATCTAAGCTCAACTCAACTCACCTCACATCAGCTCAACTCAGCTCATCTAAGCTCAACTCAACTCACCTCACCTCAACTCATCTCAGCGAAACCTCAACTCACCTCAGCTCACCTCAGCTCACCTCAGCCTAACTCAACTAACCTCAACTCACCTCAACTAACCTCAACTTACATCAGCTCACTTCAGCTCAACTCAACTCCCTCACCTCACCTCCAGTCACCTCAGCGCACCTAAACTCACCTCACTCCCTCAACTCAGAACAACTCACCTCAGCACACCTCAGCTCACCTAAACTCACATCAACTTACCTCAAATCCCTAAACTAACCTCAACTCACCTCAACTCACATCAGATCACCTAAACTCAAGAAAACCCCTAAACTCACCTCAACACCTCAACTCACCTCAGCTCAACTCAAATAACATCAACTCTACTCAGCTATTCTTAGCTAAACTCAAATCACCTCGACTCCCTTAACTCACCTCAACTCACCTCAACTCCCTCAAAACATCTCAGCACACCTCAGCTCACATTACTCTCTCAACTGACCTCAACTCCTTTAAATCACCACAGCTCACCTCAGCTCACCTCAACTCCTTAACTCAATTAAGCTCACCTCATCTCACCACAACTCCCTAAACTCACTTATGTTGCCCCAGCTCTCTCAACTCAACCGAGCTCACCTCAGCTCATCTCAGCTAACCTCAACTCCCTCAACTCTGCTCAACTCATCTCACATAAACTCCTTAAACTCACCTAAACCCCTCAAGTCACACATGCACAATTCAGCTAACCTCAACTCACCTCAAAAACTTTAACTCCCTCTACTCACCTCACCTCAACTAACTTCAAACTCACCTCAGCTCACCTCAACTCACCTCAGCTCACCTCAGTTCACCTCAGCTCACCTTAGCTCACCTCAGCTCAACTCAAATAACCTCAAATCTACTCCGCTATCCTTAGCTAAACTCAAATCACCTCAACTCCCTAAACTTAACTCAACTCACCTTAGCTCACCTCAACTTCCTCAAAACATCTCAGCTCACCTCAGCTCACCTAACATCCCTCAACTCACCTCAACTCCCTCAAATCACCTAAGCTCACCTCAGCTCACCTCAACGACCTAAACTCACTTCAGCTCACCTCAACTCACCGCAACTTCCTAAAGTCACTTCAGTTAACCCCAGCTCCTTTAACTCAACCGAGCTCACCTCAACTCATCTCAGCTCACCTTAACTCCCTCAACTCTCATCAACTCATCTTAACTCACATAAACTCCCTAAACTCACATCAACTCCCTCAACTCACCCATGCTCAACTCAACTCACCTCAACTACCTCAAATTACATCAGCTCACCTTAGCTCACCTCAGCTCACCTCAGCTCACCTAAGCTCACCTCATCTAACCTCAACTCACCTCAGCTATTCTCAACTCACCTCAGCTCACCTCAACTCACCTCAGCTCACCTCAACTCACTTCAGCTCACCTCAACTCACCTCAGCTCACCTTAGCTCACCTCAGCTCTACTCAACCCTCCTCAGCTCACCTCAGCTCACCTAAGCTCCCTCAACTCACATAACTTACATCAGCTCAAATAAGCTAACCTCAGCTCACCTCATCTCCCTTAAATTACCTCAACTCACCTCAAATCCCTACACTCACTCCAGCTCACATCAGATAAACTAAACTCACCTTAACTCACATCAACTCCCTCAACTCAACTCAGTTCCCCTCAGCTAATCTCAACTCAACTCAACTAACCTCAACTCACCTCAACACCCTCAACTCACCTCAAAACACCTCAACTCACCTTAGCTCACCTCACCTCACCTCAAGTCACCTCAGCTCACCTCAAATCACCTCACTCCCTCAACTCACCACAACTCACCTCAGCTCACTTCAGCTCACCTCAGCACACCTAAACTCACATCAATCTTACCTCAAATCTCTAAACTAACCTCAACTCACCTCAACACACATCAGCTCACCTAAACTCAACAAAACCCCTAAACTCACGTCAACTCACCGCAGCTCAACTGAAATAACCTCAACTCTACTCAGCTATCCTATCCTTAGCTAAACTCAAATCACCTCGACTCCCTCAACTCATCTCAACTCACCTCAGCTCACCTCAACTCTCTCAACTCACCTCAACTACCTTAAATCACCACAGCTCACCTCAGCTCACCTCAACTCCCTAAACTCACTTAAGCTCACCTCAACTCACCGCAACTCCCTAAACTCATTTCCTTTTACCCCAACTTTCTAAACTCAACCGAGCTCACCTCAGCTCACCTCAGCTCACCTCAGCTCACCTCAACTCATCTCAGCTCACCTCAACTCACCTCATTTCACCTAGGCTCACCTCAGCTCAACTCCTCACCTCAGCTCACCTCAGCTCACCTAAGCTCCCTCAACTAACCTCATATCCCTAAACTAACTTCAGCTCACATCAGATAACCTAAACTCAACTTAACTCACATCAACTCCCTCAACTAACCTCAGCTCAGCTCACCTCAGCTCAATTCAACTAACCGCAACTGATTTTATCTCACCTCAGATCACCTCACTTCAACTCACATCACCTCAGCTAACCTCAACTTAACTCAGCTTACCTCAGCTCACCTCATTTCATCTCAGCTCACCTAAGCTCACCTCAACTCACCTCAGGTCACCTCAACACACCTCTACTCACATCAGCTCACCTCAGCCCACCTCAACTTACCTCATCTCACCTCAGTTCACCTCATAACATCTCAGCTCACCTCAGCTGACCTAAGCTTACCTAACTCACCTCATTCCACCTCATCTAACCTCAGCTAACCTCAACTCAACTCACCTCAACTCAACTCAGCTCTATTCAGCTTAACTCAGTTCATCTCAGCTCACCTAAGCTCACTTCAATTCAGCTAATATCAATTCACATCAGTTTTCCTAAACACACCTCAACTTACCTCAGCTAACCTCAGCTCACCTCAGCTCAACTCAACTCATCTCAAAACACCTCAACTCATCTCAACTCACCTCAACTCATCTCTGATCCCCTTAGCTCACCTCAGCTAACATCAACTCAACTCAGCTCACTTAAGCTCACCTAATCTTATCTCATCTCACCTCATCTCACCTCAGCTAACCTCAACTCATCACATCTCACCACAACTCATCTCAGCTAACCTCAACTCACAACAGCTCACCTCAGCTCACCTAAGCTCCACTCTGCTCATCTCAGCTCAACTAAAGTAACCTCAGCTCACCTCAGCTTACCTCAACTCACTTTACTTCACATCAACTCATCTCATCTCACCTCAACTCAGCTCACCTCATTTCATTTCAGCTCAACTAAGCTCACCTCACTTCAGGTCACCTCAACACACCTCAACTTACCTCAGCTCACCTCAGCTCAACTCAAGTAACCTCAATTCACCTCAACACCATCAACTCACCTCAAAACACCTCAACTCACCTTAGCTCACCTCAGCTCACCTCAACTCACCTCAACTACCTCAACTTACATAAGCTCACCTCACCTCAACTCCCTCAAGTCACCTCTGCTCACCTAAGCTCACGTAAACTCACATCAACTCACCTCAAATCCCTAAAGAAACTTCAACTCACCTCAACTCAAATCAGCTCACCTAAACTCAACAAAACCCCCTCAACTCACCTCAACTCACCTCAGCTCAACTCAAATAACCTAAACTATACTCAGTCATCATTAGCTAAACTCAAATCACCTCAACTCCCTCAACTCACCTCAGCTCACCTCAACTCCCTCAAAACATCACCCCAACTCACTAAAATCACTTCAGCTCACCTCAACTCCCTCATCTCATTTCAGCTCACCTAACTCACCACAACTACCTAAAGTCACTTCAGTTTACACCAGCTCTCTCAATTCAACCGAGCTCATCTCAGCTCATCTCAGTTCACATCAACTCCAACAACTCACCTCAACTCTCCTCAACTCATCTTAACTCATATAAACTCCCTCAATTCACATCAACTCACTCAACTCACCCATGCTCAACTCAGCTCAACTCTGCTTACCTCAACTAACCTCAACCACCTCAACTCTCCTCAACTCACCTCAAGTCACCTCAGCTCAAATAAACTCACCTTAACTCATCTCAGCTCACATTAACTCACCTCAAATAACCTAGCTCACGTCAGTTCAAATCAGCTCACCTCAAGTCCCTCAAAAAATCTCAGATCACCTCAGCTCACCTGATCTAACCTTAACTCACCTCAACTCACCTCAACTCACCTCAACTCACCTCAACTCACCTCAACTCACCTCAACTCACATAAACTCACCTCAGCTCACCTCAACTAAACTCAACTCAGCTCAACTCATCTCACCTCAACTCAGCTCAGATCACCTCACCTGAAATCAGCTCATCTTAGCTCAACTCAGCTCCCCTCAGCTCACGTCAACTCACCTAAATTAACCTTAACTAGGCTCAGCTCACCTCAGCTCATAGAACTCACCTCAGCTCACCTAAACTCACATCAACTCAACTCTACTCAAATCAACTCACCTCAGGTAAACTAAATTCACCTCATTTCACGACAACTCACCTCAACTCACCTCTGCTCAACTTAGCTCACCTCAGCTAACATCACCTCACCTCAACTCACCTAAGCTAACCTCAACTCATCTCATCTCACCACAACTAATCTCAGCTCACCTCAGCTCACATCAGCTCCACTAAGCTCATCTCAGCTCAACTCAAATCACCCCAACTCACCTCAGTTCATCTCAGCTCACCTCAACTCAACTCACCTCAGTTCACCTCAATCACCTCGCCTTACCATACCTCACCTCAGCTCAACTCAAATCACCTCAATTTACCACAACTCAATTCAAATCTCCTCTGCTCAAATCAGCTCACCTCAACTCACGTCATCTCACCTCAACTAACCTCAACTCACCTTACCTCAACTCACCTTACCTCAACTCAATTCAACTAAACTCATATACGGTCACCTCATAACAACTCACCTCAGCTCACCTCAAATTACCTCAACTCACCACAGCTCACCTCACCTCACCTTATCTCACCTCAGTTTACGTCTACTCACCTCACCTGAATTCACCTCAATTTAACTCAACTCAAATCAGCTCACGTCAGCTCACCTTAGCTTACGTCTACTCATCTCAGCTCACCTCAACTCACCTTAACTATCCTCACCTTACAATCAATTCACCTCAACTGACCTGAAATATACTCACCTCAGATCATCTCAGTTCAACTCTAATAACTCACCTTACATTTACCTCACCTCAGCTCAACTCAACTCACCTCAATTAGCCTCAACTATATTTAGATCACCTCAGCTCAACTCAGCTCAACTCAACTCACCTCAGCTCACCTCAACTCACCTCAACTCACCTCAGCTCACCTCAACTCCCATTAACTCACATCAATTAAACTTAACTCACCTAAGCTCACCTCAACTCACCTCAGCTAACCTCAGCTCCCCTCAACTCACCTCAGCTCAACTCAACCCAACTTAACTCACCTCAGCTCAACTTATCTCACCTCAGCTCACGTCTACTCATCTCAACTCACCTCAGCTCACCACAACTCACTTCATCTCACCTCAACTCACCTCAGATCACCTCACTTCAACTCACATCACCTCAGCTAACGTCAACTCAACTCAGCTCAACTCAGTTTACCTCAACTTACCTCAACTCACCTCAGCTCACCTCACCTCACCGTATATAACCTATGCTCACCTCAGCTCAACTCAGCTCACCTCAAGTCCCTCAAAACATCTAAGCTCACCTCAGCTAACCTTAACTCACCTCAACTCACCTCAACTCACCTCTGCTCACCTCAACTTTACTCAACCCAGCTCACCTCATCTCACCTCAACTCAGCTCAGATCACCTCACCTGAAATCAGCCCACCTTAGCTCAACTCAGCTCCCCACGGCTCACGTCAACTCACCTCAATTCACCTCAACTCACCTCAACTCACCTCAACTAACCTCAACTAACTCAACTCACCTCAGCTCACCTCAGCTCACCTCAACTCACTTAAGCTCATCTAAGCTCACCTAAACTCACCTCAACTCAAATCAACTCACCACAGCTAACCCCAATTCACCTCCTCTCACGACAACTCAGCTCAACTCACCTCTGCTCCCCTTAGCTCACCTCACCTAACATAAACTCACCTCAGCTCACTTAGGCTCACCTTATCTCACCTCATCTCACCTCAACTAACCTCAGCTAACCTTAACCCATCTCATCTCACCACAACTTATCTCAGCTCACCTCAACTCACAACAGCTCACCTCAGCTCACATCAGCTCCACTCAGCTCATCTCATTTCAATTCAACTCACCTCAACTCGCCTCAGTTCACCTCAGCTGACCTCAACTCAACTCACCTCAGCTCAGCTCAGCTCAACTCAGTTCACCTCAAATCACCTCGCCTTACCATACCTCACCTCAGCTCAACTCAATTCACCTCAATTCACCACAACACATTTCAGATAACCTCAGCTCAACTCAGCTCACCTCAACTCACCTCAGCTCACCTCGACTCACCTCAACCAGATCAACTTACCTCAGCTTACCTAAACTCACGTCATCTCACCTTAGCTCACCTCAACCCACGTCATCTCACCTCGGCTATCCTCAACTCACCTTACCTCAACTCACTTCACTTAAACTCACCTAAGCTCACCTCACCTTAGCTCACCTCAGCTCCACTCAGCTCACCTTAACTTACCTCAACTCACCACAGCTCACCTCACCTCGCTTTATCTCACCTCAGCTTACGTCTACTAATCTCACCTCACCTCAGCTCACCTCAACTAACCTCAGCTCATCTCAGTTCACCCTAATTTACGTCAAGTCAAATCATCTCACCTCAGCTCATTTTAGCTCACCTTATCTCACCTCAACTCACGTCTACTCATCTCAGCTCACCTCAACTAACCTTAACTCACCCCAACGTACATCAATTCTCCTCAGCTGAACTCAACTCAACTCACCTCAGATCACCTTAGTTAAACTCTAATAAATCACCTTACCTTACCTCACCTGAGCTCAACTCAACTAACCTCAATTCACCTCAACTCAATTCAGATCACCTCAGCTACACTCAGCTCAACTCAACTCACCTCAACTCAGATCAACTTACCTCAGCTCACCTCAGCTCACCTAAATTCACCTCAACTCACGTCACCTCACCTCAGATCACCTAAACTCACCTCAACTCACCGTAACTCAGATCAATTCACCTCAACTCACCTCAGCTGACCTCAACTCAACTCACCTCAGCTCACCTCAATTCACCACAACTCAATTCAGATAACCTCAGCTCAACTCAGCTCACCTCAACTCACCTCAGCTCACCTCGACTCACCTCAGCTCACCTCGACTCACCTCGACTCAGATCAACTTACATCAGCTCACCTCAACTCACGTCATCTCACCTCAGCTCACCTCAACTCACCTTACCTCAACTCAATTCACTTAAACTCACCTCAGCTCACCTCAGCTCACCTTATCTCACCTCAACTCACGTCTACTCATCTCAGCTCTACTCAACTCACCTTAACTAATCTCACCTTACATCAATTCACCTCAGCTGACCTCAACTCAACTCACCTCAGATCACCTCAGTTCACCTCTAATAACTCACCTTACCTTACCTCACCTCAGCTCCACTAAACTCACCTAAATTCACCTAAACTCAAGTCAAATCACCTCAGCTCCACTCAGCTCACCTCAGCTCAACTCAGCTCACCTCAACTCACCTCAGCTCACCTCAACTCAGATTAACTGACCTCAGCTCACCTCAGCTCACTTAAGCTCACCTCAGCTCACCTAAACTCGACTCAGCTCACCTAAACTCACCTCAACTCAAATCAGCTCACCTCAACTCACCTTAACTCACATCAATTCACCTTAACTCACCAAAGCTCACCTCAACTCATCTCAGCTCACCTCAGCTCACCTCAACTCACCTCAGCTCACCTCACCTCATCTCAACTCAACTCAGCTCAACTCATCTCACCTAAGCTCCCGTCTACTTACCTCAACTCACCTCAGCTCACCACAACTCACTTCATCTCACCTCAAATCACGTCAGATCACCTCACTTCAACTCACATCACCTCAGATCACGTCAACTCACCTCAGCTCAACTCAGCTCACCTCAACTTACCTCAACTCACCTCAGCTCACCTCAACTTACCTCAACTCACCTCAGCTCACCTAACCTCACCTTATATCACCTATGCTCACCTCAGCTCAACTCAGCTCACCTCAAGTCCCTCAAAACATCTCAGCTCGCCTCAGCTAACCTTAACTCACCTCAACTCACCTCAACTCACCTCTGTTCACCTCAACTATACTCAACTCAGCTCACCTCATCTCACCTCATCTCAGCTCAGATCACCTCACCTGAAATCAGCTCACCTTAGCTCAATTCAGCTCCCCTCAGCTCACGTCAACTCCCATCAATTCACCTCAGCTCACCTCAGCTCACCTCAGCTAACCTCAGCTCACCTCAACTCACTTCAGCTCATCTAAGCTCACCTAAACTCACCTCAACTCAAATCAACTCACCTCAGCTAACCTCAATTCAACTCATCTCACGACAACTCAGCTCAACTCACCTCTGCTCCCCTTAGCTCAACTCAACTAACAAAAACTCACCTCAGCTCACTTAAGCTCACCTTATCTCACCTCATCTCACCTCAACTAACCTCAGCTAACCTCAACTCATCTCATCTCACCACAACTCATCTCAGCTCACCTCAACTCACCACAGCTCACCTCAGCTCACATCAGCTCCACTCAGCTCATCTCAGCTCAACTCAACACACCTCAACTCACCTCAGTTCACCTCAGCTGACCTCAACTCAACTCACCTCAGCTCAGCTCACCTCAGTTCACCTCAAATCACCTCGCCTTACCATACCTCACCACAGCTCAACTCAATTCACCTCAATTCACCACAACACAATTCAGATAACCTCAGCTCAACTCAGCTCACCTCAACTCACCTCAACTCAGATCAACTTACCTTAGCTCATCTCAACTCACGTCATCTCACCTCAGCTCACCTCAACTCACATCATCTCACCTCGGCTCACCTAACTCACCTTACCTCACCTCAACTCACCTTAACTCACATCAATTCACCTTAACTCACCTCAGTTCACCTCAGCTGACCTCAACTCATCTCACCTCAGCTCACCTCACCTCGCTTTATCTCACCTCAGCTTACGTCTACTCATCTCACCTCAGCTCATCTCAGTTCACCTCAATTTACCTCAACTCAAATCATCTCACCTCAGCTCACCTTAGCTCAACTTATCTCACCTCAACTCACGTCTACTTATCTCAGCTCACTTTAGCTCACCTTATCTCACCCCACCTTACATCAATTCTCCTCAGCTGACCTCAACTCAACTCACCTCAGATCACCTCAGTTCACCTCTAATAACTCACCTTATATTACCTTACCTCAGCTCAACTCAACTAACCTCAATTCACCTCAACTCAATTCAGATCACCTCAGCTCAACTCAGCTCACCTCAACTCACCTCAACTCAGATCAACTTACCTCAGTGTGGTGATTTGACTTTTAATATATTAGTGAGGAGTATCTCTCGTAGGAGATCTCCTCTTGGCTCTCTGTCTAGGGGTACGTTATTTGAGCCAAATCACCACACAGACATAACACCTATCTATTTACATATAGTATAGACCGAAACGAAGTCTCAGGTAAAGGATAAATAACTATGAGTATTTATTGAATAATAATATTTACAAAATCCTCCTTTATACACTCCTGGTGCTTAACATATAATCATCAAACGGATTTTTTCCCAATTATAAATGTATATTACTGCAAAGCAAGTGTCCCTAACATACAAGCGGTATCATCATAAAAATGCTAAATTTTCTCAAGTTCTATGCTCAATCTTTGTGGACTTATCCGTTATAGTCCTAGCGATGATCTCGGTGGATCACACGGTAAGGGAGCTCCTTCAGTTCTAGTAGCGTGTCCCTGTTCCGGCCTTCGGGGCTGTTCTAGGCGTACCGAAGTCGGAGTTTCCGGTCGAAGATTCCGTGGAATGTCTACGATGGGGAAAATGACTCTCCCGCGATAAATCGTGGTGGTGAGAGTGACTGGAACTCGAAGTCCTTTTGGTAGCTGACAGGTAGTTTGGTGTAGGATGTAGATCAATCCCCTAGCGTCAGCTCAAGGTAAGTCGGTCCAGTAATGGAAACCAGGCTAAAGGCAAAAATATACAAAATTGGATAAGTATCCAAGCGAATAGCCATAAGCTGATAAGTCCCGTTCCACTAGCAACGAATTCAGATCGATGTATGGAAGGAGACATAGCTCGTGCATATACATCTAAATTGTGGATGGAATTATAAGTCTGACCATTGTCGGCGTAAGAAGATCTTGCTTGGCCTAAGCAAACATTTCAATTAATTAAGTATGGGACATGGTAGCATTAAAGATCATTTAAATTATAGGTACATGATATTCATATTGTCTTCTTTTTAAAAGAGACATGTGCACTTTAGAGCAACACCTACCATTCCCATGATGGAATGGCGGCGGGTCGTAGCACGCGGCAAAATCAATAATAGAATTCATAATTTCAATATAGATGAATATAGGCATTATTAGGATAAGATCAAACACGAACGAATAATATAAATACATGTGCAATAACATGATACCAAAATCATGGTTGCGTACTTACTAGTACTCTAGGTAGCAGTCGCAGTTAAGTATCTCACTAGTGAAGTACTAAGTCCAGTTACTTCAAGGTTCACAATTGAGTGATCAGATCTTAAAAGACATATACTTGCTAAGTCCTAGGTTGCAGTTATGAATCACGCTAGAGAAGTCCTAAGTTCAGATCCTTCCGGCGTTCACTGTCAAGTGAGCATGATCATAAAAGACAGATTGTTGCTTGTTCAGGCTATTTATTCGAGCTGGGTTGTGATTAGGTGATGATTCAATTGGGTGATTCAAATGTTCTATGTTTTCCCATCCAATGACAATCACTTTCGATGTTGCGGGTTTGACCTCCTACCCTCAAGGTTTTTCGGGGTGAGGTGAAAATCCAAATTCACGCTTTCGCGTGTGCAGTCTGGTCCAGAAATGCAAAAACAACGAAGGGGAGCTACTCCTCTTTGTTGTCTCCAGGGCAGAAATGAGGGGGGTGACGGTGTTAATTTCCTCAAGGTTTTTCGGTGGGATAGGTTGAACGCAAGTTGCACGCTCTGGAGGTGAGCGAACTGAGACAGAAATGCGATAACACAAGGGAACTCACTCGTGCTAAGCGACTGCGGGGCAAAACAAAGGGAATGGTATTATATTACAGGGTATTCAAAGGCGTAGTTGCGGGGAAAGAAATTTTATAAAGTGTAACACATCTACTCTAATTAAGTATTCTATAAGTAGATTTTTAAAGTCTTAAATTATATATAATACATAACACATAATATAAATAAATACCAAGTGTCCAAAAGAAATCTGTAGTTGGTCACCTCTGCTCCTCTGTGACGCTATGATTTCTGTGTAGTCGAAAATCCTATGTAGTAGATAATCCTATGGAGTGGATAATCCTTCTATGTAGAAGTGTACTTGGGTAAAATATTCCAATGAGAAAAGTTACACCACAAATTGCTGCAATAATCCAATGCAAGTACCTTGCGTAATAGTGTAATTGTGATAATCCAATAATTGAAAATTGTCTACTTTCTCTCCGATTCTGTTGAACTTGTGAGTAATTGCGGAATTACTTGAAGAATTATTTGACTTGAATTGCGCACTAGGCTATGTGCGGCTTATATAAAGTAAAGATTATGCTGGGGAAATCTTACTTCCGATGTCTTGATAAAACATCTCATCTGTAATGACGTCAGACTTCTGTTGGTCTTGTGTAGTGGATCATCTCTTTCGTTGACTAATAACTGTAAAATAGATTTCTTGCTGTTTCTTCCACGAGAATATTCACTCCACTGTTATATAATTGAAGCAGTGTACCAGTTAGCTGTTTGAACTCTGAACTTTTGACTCCCGTGACTGACCTAAATTCAATCGTTGTCAGCTTGCTCTGTGTGTCGTGGACTCGTCTCAGACTTGATATGATACACGGGCGTAATGACGTTCGATGTATGTTTCCGCTCGAATGTTAAAATATATCGTTGTTACTCAATGTTCTGTAATACATCGTTGTTCTGACACTTCTGACTTGTAACACGTATCTGTATCACATAGTTGTTCGCCACTTCTGACACCATTTGTAACACATCTACTCTGACATGGCGTGGGATCTTATTTCTTATGCTGTGGGTTATGTCAGTAGTATGGTTACTTATGTTAATACTTCAGGATGCCGACTAAGACTTATTCATTCTTCCACTTGTTATCCAGGCACGCAAAGAAGAATGCTCAATTCTGGTTAAAACTTACAGTACTTTATTGAATCACACTTGACACTGATAATAATAGTAATCCTTGCATGAATGTAATAATTTCACATGTATATATTATAGTATTCCACCATTCATAAAGACACGTCCTCACACTACTATAACTCAGCTCAACTGTCTCGTAACTCAGCTCTAACTCTACTGTTCTCTACTGCTCTGCGCTCAGCCCTGACTATATCAGTCAACTCATACTTTATTACCAGCAAAGCGTGGAAAACAACCGCTCTGACAAAAACATAATTTTACTCTCCAAAAACGTGGAGATGACATTTGTTCTCAAAAATACAATCCACATTGATTGTCTCTCCCCGTGGAAAAACCTTGTCAACACAATTCACTGTTCACTCACGCTACCTCTCTGTTTTCTTGTGAAAACATAGTCCGTTACATAAAGTCCAGCTCCAGATCATCACACTCAGCTAACCTCAGCTCACCTCAACTCACCTCAGCTCACCTCAGCTCACTTCAACTCACCTTAACTCACATCAATTCACCTTAACTCACCTAAGCTCACCTCACCTCAACTCAAATCCGCTCAACTTATCTCACTTCAGCTTATGTCTACTCACCTCAACTCACCTCAGCTCACCATAACTCACTTCATCTCACATTAACTCACCTCAGATCACCTAACTTCAACTCACATCCCCTCAGCTCAACTCAACACACCTCAATTTACCTCAACTCAATTAAGGTCAACTCAACTCACCTCTGCTCATCTCAACTTACCTCAATTAACCACAGCTCACCTCACCTAATCTTATCTCACCTGAGCTCACGTCTACTCACCTCAGCTCACCTCAGCTCACCTCATCTTACCTCAACTCACATCAACTCACCTCAAGTTACCTCAGATCACCTCAGCTAAGCTCAACTCAGCTCACCTTAAAACACCTCAGCTCACCTCAACTCACCTCATCTCACCTCAGCTCACATAAGCTCACCACAACTCACCTTAATTCACTTCAATTCACCTTAACTCACCTAAGCTAACCTCAACTCACCTCAGCTCACATCAGCTCACCTCAACTCACCTCATCTCACCTTAAGAAACCTCAGATCACCTCGCTTCACCTCATATAACTTCAGCTTACCTCACACAATTCAATTCAACTCAATTCAGATCACCTAAGCTCAACTCAGCTCACCTCAACTTAGCTCAGCTCACCTCTACTCATCTAAATTCAGATCAACTTACCTCAGCTCAAATCAGCTCATCTCAACTCACCTCATATCACCTCAGCTCACGTCAACTCACTTTAATTCACTTCAATTCACCTTAACTCACCTAAGCTAACCTCAACTAACCTCAGCTCACCTCAGCTCACCTCAACTCACCTCATCTCACCATAACACACCTCAGAACACCTCACTTTAACTCAGAAAACGTCAGCTGATCTCAGCTCACCACAACTCACCTCAGCTCAACTCAATTCACACCAACTTCCCTAACCTCAACTCAACTCATCTCAGCTCAACTCAGCTCAGCTCAATTCACCTCAACTCAATTCAGATCACCTAAGCTCAACTCAGATCAACACAACTCGACTCAGCTCACCTCAGCTCACCTCAGCTCACCTCATCTCACCTCAACTAAACTTAACTCACTTCAAATCACCTTAACTCACCTAAGCTCACTTCAACTCACCTCAGCTCACGTCAACTCACCTCAGCTCACCACACCTCAACTCACCTCAGCTCACCTTATCTCTCCTCAGCTCACGTCTACACACCTCAGCTCACCTCAGATCACCACAACTCACCTCATCTCACCTCAACTCACCTCAGATCACCTCACTTCACTTCACATCACCTCAGCTCACCTCAACTCATTTCAACACACCTCAATTCACCTCAACTCACCTAAGGTTAACTCAAAACACCTTATCTCAGCTTAGCTCACGTCTACTCACCTCAGCTCACCTCAGCTAACATCAAATCACCTCATCTCTCCTTAAAAAACCTCAGATCACCTCACTTCACCTTAGATAACCTCAGCACACCTTAGCTCACATCAACTAACCTCAACTCAATTCAACTACACTCCCCTAACCTCAACTCAACTCACCTCAGCTCAACTCAGCTCACCTCAATTCACCTCAACTCAATTTAGATCACCTATGCTCAACTCAGCTCACCTCAACTCACCTCAGCTCACCTACACTCATCTAAACTCAGATCAACTTAACTCAGCTCATCTCAGCTCACCTCAGCTCACCTCAACTCAGCTCAGCTCACCTCATCTCACCTCAACTCACCTTAAATCACTACAATTCACCTTAACTCACCTAAGCTCACATCAACTCAGCTCAGCTCACATCAGCTCACCTTAACTTACCTCAACTCACCTTAGCACAACCTCACCTTAACTCACCTCTGCTCACCTTATCTCTCCTCAGCTCACGTCTACTCACCTCAGCTCACCTCATGTCACCACAAAACACCTCATCTCACCTCAACTCACCTCAGATCACCACAGTTCACCACACATAACCTCAGCTCACCTCAACACATCTCAACACACCTCAATTCACCTCAACTCACATTAACTCACCTAAGGTTAACTCAAATCACCTTATCTCACCTTAGCTCACGTCTACTCACTTCAGCTCACATCATCCCACCTTAACAAACCTCAGATCAACTCACTTCACCTCAGATAACCTCAGCTCACTTCAGCTCACCTCAACTCCCCTAACCTCAACTCAACTCACCTCAACTCAACTCTGCTCACCTCAATTCACCTCAACTCAATTCAGATAACCTATGCTCAACTCAGCTCAGCTAATCTCATCTAACCTCAACTCACCTTAACTCACTCCAATTCACCTTAACTCACCTAAGCTTACATCAACTCAACTCAGCACACCTAAGCTCACCTCAACTCATCTCTGCTCAGCTTATTTCTCCCTAGCTCACGTCTACTCACCTCAGCTAACCTCAGGTCCCCACAAAACAACTCATCTCACCTCAACTCACCTCAGATAACCTCACTTCACCTCACATCACCTCAGCTCCCCTCAACACACCTCAACACATCTCAATTCACCTCAACTCACCTAAGGTCAACTCAACTCATCTCAGCTCACCTCAGCTCACCTCAACTTACCTCAACACACCTCAATTCATCTCAACTCATCTAAGGTCAACTCAACTCAACTCAGCTCAGCTCATCTCAAATCACCTCACCTTAACTTACCTCACCTCAGCTCAACTCAACTCACCTCAATTCACCTCATATCAAATCAGATCACCTCAGCTCAACTCAGCTCACCTCAACTCACCTAAGATCACCTCAGCTGCCCTCAACTTACCTCAGCTCACCTCAGCTCACCTCAAATCCCCTCAACTTACCTCAGCTCACCTCAACTCACCTCATCTCACCCTAACACACCTCAGATCACCTAACTTCACCTCAGCTCACCTCAGCTCACCTCAACTCTACTCAGCTCAACTCAGCTCACCTCAATTCACCTCAACTCAATTCAGATCACCTAAGCTCAACTCAACTCAGCTCAGCTCGCCTCAGCTCACCTCAACTTACCTCAGCTCATATTATGTCTCCTCAGCTCACGTCTACTCGTCTCAGCTCACCTCAGCTTACCTCAACACACCTCAACACAACTCAACTAACCTCATCTCACCAAAGGTAAAATCAACTAACCTCAGCTAACCTCACCTCACCTTATCTCACCTCAGCTCACGTCTACTCACCTCACTTCAGCTTACCTCAGCTCACCTCAACTCATCTCAATTCACTTCAACTCTCCTCGACTCACCTCAGCTCACCCTAGCTCATGTCAGCTCACTTCACCTCACCTAAGCTCACCTTATCTTACATTATCTCACATCTGCTCACGTCTAATCACCTCAACTCAGCTCAACTCACCCCAACTTAACTCAGCTCACGTCATCTCACCTCAACTCACCTCATCTCACCTCAACTCACTTCAGATCACATCACTTCTACTCAGATAACATCAGCTCACCTCAGCTCACCTCAACTCATCTCAACTCAACTCAGCTCACCACAACTTACCTCAACTCACCTCAGCTCACCTCAACTCAACTCACCTCACCTCAACTCACCTCAGCTCACCTCACCTCACCTTATCTCTCCTCAGATAACTTCTTCTCACCTCAACTCACCTCATCTAAGCTCAGCTCACCTCAACTCACCTCAACTCACCTCAAGTTACCTCAGATAACCTAAACTAACTTCAGCTCACCTCAGCTGAACTCAACTCACATCTACTCACCTCAGCTCACCTCAGCTCACCTCAACTCACCTCAACTCAGTTCAACTCACCTTAACTTACCTCAGCTCACCTCACCTCACCTCAACTCACCTCATCTCACCTCAATTCAACACTGCTCAGCTCACCTCACCTAAGCTCACCTTAGCTCACTCAACTCCTCTCGGCTCACCTCATATAACTTTACCTAGCCTCAGCTCACCTCAGCTCACCTCATTTCACATCATCTCACCTCAACTCACCTCAGCTCAGCTCATCTCAACTCAGCTCACGTCTACTCACCTCAGCTCACCTCAACTCTCCTCATTTCACCTTAACACACCTCAGATCACCTCAATTCACCTCAGTCCACCTCAGCTGACCTCCACTGACCTAACGTCACATCAACTCACCTCAGCTCACCTCAACTCACCTCAACTCACCTCAGCTCACCTCACCTCAACTCACCTCAGCTCACCTCAACTCAACTCATCTCAACTCACCTCAGCTCATCTCACCTCATCTCAACTCACCTCAACTCACCTTATCTCTCCTCAGCTCACGTCTACTCACCTCATCTCACCTCAGCTAACCTCAGCTGACCTCAACTCACCTTACATCAGCTCAAATCAGCTGACCTCAACTCACCTCAACTTAACTCACTTCATTTTACCTTAACTCACCTAAGCTCACATAAACTCACCTCAGCTAACCTCAGCTCACCTCAACTCACCTCAGCTCACCTCACCTCAACTCACCTGAGCTCGTCTCACCTCAGCTCACCTTATCTCTCCTCAGATCACGTCTACTCACCTCAACTCACCTCAGCTAACCTCACCTCACCTCAACTCACCTCAGCTCACCTCACCTCATCTCAACTCACATCAGCTCACCTTATCTCTCCTCAGCTCACGTCTACTCACCTCAACGCACCTCAACTCACCTCACTTAACCTCAGCTTACCTCAACTCAACTCAACTCACCTCAGCTCACCTCAGCTGACCTCAACTCAACTCACCTTATATCAGCTCAAATCAGCTGACCTCAACTCACCTCAACTTAACTCACTTCATTTTACCTTAACACACCTAAACTTACATAAACTCTCCTCAGCTCACCTCAGATCACTTCAACTCACCTCAGCTCACCTCACATCAACTCACCTCAGCTCACCTCACCTCAGCTCACCTTATCTCTCCTCAGAACAAGTCTACTCACCTCATTTCAGCTCAGCTAACCTCAGCTTACCTCAACTCACCTCAACTCACCTCAAGTTACCTCAGATAACCTCAACTAACTTCAGCTCACCTCAGCTGAACTCAACTCATCTCACCTCTGATCACCTCAGCTCATCTCAACTCACCTAAGCTCACCTCAAATCACCTCAACTCAACTCACATCAATTCAACTCATCTCAGCTCACCTAAACTTACCTCAGCTCACCTCAGATCACCTCAACTAGAATCAACTCACATCACCTCAGCTCATCTCAGTTCACCTCAACTTACCTCAACTCACCTCAGGTCACCTTAGCTCAACTCAGCTAACTTCAAATCACCTTAGCTCACCTTATCTTACCTTAGCTCACGTCTACTCATTTCAGCTCAACTCAGCTCACCTAAAATCACCTCAAATCCCCTCAACTTACCTCAGCTCACCTCTGCTCACCTCAACTCATCTCAACTCAACTCAGCTCACCACAACTTACCTCAATTCACCACTGCTCACATAACCACACCTCAGCTCAACTTAGCTCACCTCAACTCCCCATGGCTCACATAATATAACTTTACCTCATCTCAGCTCACCTCATTTCACATCATCTCACCTCACCTCAACTCACCTCAGCTAACCTTATCTCAACTCAGCTCACGTCTACTCACCTCATATAACCTCAACTCTCATAATTTCACCTTAACACACCTCAGATCAACTCAATTCACCTCATATCACATCAGCTCACCTCAGCTCACCTCATCTCACCTCAACACTCCTCAATTCATCTCAACTCACCTAACGTCAACTCAACTCACCTCAGCTCACCTGAGCTCACCTCAAATTACCTCAACTCACCCCAGCTCACCTCACCTCACCTGATCGCACCTCAGCTCACGTCTACTCACCTCACTTCAGCTCATCTCAGTTCACCTCAACTTACCCCAACTCACCTCAGCTCACCTCAGCTCACCTTAGCTCACCTCAGCTCACTTCAACTCACCTTAACTAACCTCAATTCACCTCAAATCCAAAAACCTCACTTCAACTATTCTAAGCTCAACTCAGCACACCTCCACTTACCTCAACTCACCACTGTTCACCTCACCTTACCTCAGCTCACTCTTAGCTCACCTCAACTCCCCTTGAATAACCTCATTCACTTTACCTCACCTTAGCTCACCTAACTCAATTCATCTCACCTAAACACGACTAATTTCTCCTCACCTCACATCCACTCACCTCAGCTCACCTTATCTCACCTCATCTAACGTCCAATCACCTCAGCTCACCTCAGGTTACCTAAGGTGAGTTGAGTTGAGCTTATTTGAGCTGAGATGAGCTGAGGTAAGTTGAGGTGATTTGAGGTTAGTTGAGATGAGTTGATGTTAGCAAAGTTGAATTGACTTTAGCTAAGGGGAGCAGAGGTGAGTTGAGGTGAGTTGAAAAGAGTTGCGGTTACCTTAGGTGAGAAGAGTATAGGTGAGTTGAATTGAGTTGAGGAGAGTTGAGGTGGTTGAGGTTAGTTGAGGTTAGTTGAGGTGAGTTGATGTGAGCTGAGATGACTTGAGAATAGCTGAGGTGAGTTTAGGTGAGTTTAGGTGAGTTGAGGTTAGCTGAGTTACACATAGGTAATTTGACGTGAGTTGATGTGAGCTGAGTTGAGAAGAGGTGTGCTGAGGTGAGATGGGGTGAGTTGAGGTGAGTTCAGGTTACGTAAGGTGAGTTGAGTTTAGCTTATTTGAGCTGAGATGAGCTGAGGTAAGTAGATGTGAGCTTAGGTGAGCTAAGGTGACTTGAGGATAGCTGATGTGGGTTGAGGTGAGTTGAGGTGAATTCATTGGACCTGTGCTAAATTTATTTTAGCTGAATTGAGGTGAGTTGAGCAGAGGTGAGTTGAAGTGAGTTGGGGTCATTTGAGTTTAGCTTAGGTGAGCAGAGGTGAACTGATGTGAACTGAGGTGAGCTGAGGTGAGCTGATGTGAATTGATGTGAGCTGAGGTGAGCTAAGGTTATTTGAGGTGAGTTGAGGTGAGCTGAGCTGAGCTGAGGTAAGCAGAGGTGAGCTGGGGTAAGCTGAAGTGAGTTGAGGAGAGTTGAGGTGATTTAAGGTTAACTGAGATGAGCTGAGGTGAGTTTAGGTGAGCTTAGCTGAAGTGATCTGAGGTGAGCTGAGGTGAGTTGAGGTGAGATGAGGTTACCTGAGGTGAGAAGAGATGAGGTGAGTTGAGGTGAGTTGAGGAGAGTTGAGGTGAGCTGAGATGAGCTGAGTTTAGCTTTGTTGAGTTGAGAGAGTTGGGGTAAACTGAAGTAAGTTTAGGGAGTTGCGGTGAGTTGAGTTGAACTGAAGTGAGCTGAGGTTAGCTTTTGAGCTGAGGTAATTTGAGATGAGCTTAGGTGAGTTGAGGTGAGTTGAGGTGAGCTGAGGTGAGCTGAGGTAAGCTGAGGTGAGCTGAGTTGAGTTGAGGTGAGCTGAGGTAAGCTGAGGTGAGCTGAGGTGAGTTGCGGTTAATTGAGGTGTTGACGTGAGCTGAGTGGAGCTGAGTTGACCTAAGGTGAGCTGATTTCATGTGAGGTGATCTGAGGTGATTTGAGGTGAGAAGAGTTGAGGTGAGTTGAGTTGAGTATGTTTGAGGTGAGCTGAGGTGAGTTGAGGTGTGTTGTGGTGAGCTGAGGTTAGCTGAAGTGAGCTGAGTTGAGTTGAGGTGAGCTGAGGTGAGCCGAGTTGAGTCGATGTGAGCTAGGTTGAAATGTGGTGAACTGAGGTGAGCTAAAGTGAGTTGAGGTGAGCTGAGGTGAGTTGTATTGAGGTGAGTTGCGCTAAGGTGGGTTGAGGTTAGCTGAGGTGAGCTGATGTTCGTTGAGGTAATTTGAGATTAACTGAGATGAGCTGAGGTGAGTTGAGGTGAGCTGAGGTGAGGTAATATTCGGTGATCTGAGATGAGCTTAGGTGAGCTGAGGTGAGGTGAGTTGAGGAGAGTTGAGGTTAGTTGAGGTGAGTTGAGGTGAGCTGATGTCAGTTGAGGTGAGTTGAGCTGAGTTTAGATGACCTGAGATAAATTTATCTGAGGTGAGCTGAGGTGAGCATAGGTGAGTTGAAGTGAGCTGGGGTCATTTGAATTTAGCTGAGGTGAGCGGAGGTAAACTGATGTGAACTGAGGTTAGCTGAGGTGAGCTGATGTGAATTGATGTGAGCTGAGGTGAGCTAAGGTTATCTGAGGTGAGTTGAGGTGAGCTGAGGTGAGCAGAGGTGAGCTGAGGTAAGCTGAAGTGAAATGAGGAGAGTTGAGGTGAGTTAAGGTTAAATGAGATGAGCTGAAGTGAGTTTAGTTTAGCTTAGCTAAAGGTGATCTGAGCTGATCTGAGGTGAGCTGAGGTGAGTTGAGGTGAGATTAGGTTATCTGAGGTGAGAAAAGTTGATGTGAGTTGAGGATAGTTTAGGTGGTTGAGATGAGTAGGGGGGAGAGGTGAGATTAGGCGAGTTGAGGTGAGCTGAGATGAGCTGAGTTTAGCACGGTTGAGTTGAGAGAGCTGGGGTAAACTGATGTGAGTTTAGGGAGTTGCGGTGAGTTGAGGTGACCTAAAGTGAGCTGAGGTGATCTGGGGTGAGTTGAGGTTAGCTGAGGTGAGCTGAGGTAAGCTGAGCTGAGCTGAGTTGAGTTGAGTTGAGCTGAGCATAGCTGAGGTGAGCTGAGTTGAGTTGAGGTGAGCTGAGGTGAGCTGAGGTGAGCTGAGGTGAGCAGAGGTCAGGTGAGGTGAGCAGAGGTATGTTAAGGTGAGTTGAGGATAGCTGAGTTGAGCTGAGTTGAGTTGAGGGAGTTGAGGTGAGTTGAAGGAGTTGAGAAGAGTTAAGATGAGATTATGAGAGTTGAGGGATTTGCGGTGAGTTTAGCTGAGATGAGGTGAGCTGAGGTGAGCTAACGTGAGCTGAGGTGAGTTGAGGTGAGTTGAGATGAGCTGAGGTGTGTTGATGTGAGCTGAGGTTAGCTGAGGTGAGCTGAGGTGAGCTGAGGTGAAGTGATGTGAGTTGAGTTGAGCTGAGATGAGCTGAGTGGAGTTGATGTGAGCTGAGGTGAGCTGAGGTGATCTGAGGTGAGCCAAGGTGAGCTAAGGTGAGTTGAGGTGAGCTTAGGTTTGTTGAGGTAAGTTGAGGTTAACTGAGATGAGCTGAGGTGAGTTGAGGTGAGCTGAGGTAAGGTGAGGTGAGCTGACGACAGCACACCTCAACTTATCTCAACTCACCACTGCTCACTTCACCTCACCTCAGCTCACCTTAGCTCATCTCAACTCCCCTCGGCTCACCTCATCTCACTTCACCTCAACTCACCTCAGCTCCTCTCAGCTCACCATAGCCCACTTCAACTCTCATCAACTCACCTCAACTCACCTCAACGCAACTCAACTCACCTCAACTCCCCTCAGCTCTCCTCAGGTCATTTCAGCTCACTTCAGCTCAATTGAGCTCACCTCAGCTCACCTCAGATCACCTCAGCTCACCTCAGCTTACATCAACTCACCTCAATTCACCTCAGCTCACCTCAACTCACCTCAGCTAACCTCAGCTAACCTCAGCTCACCTCAACTCACCACAACTCACCTCAGCTCACCTTAGCTCACCTCAGCTCAACTCAACTAACCTCAACCACTTCAACTCTCCTCAACTCACCTCAACTCACCTCAGCTTACCTCAGCTCAACTCAACTAACCTCTGCTTATCTCAACTCACCTCAGCTCATCTCAACTCACCTCAGCTCATCTCAACTCACTTCAAATAATCTCACCTCATCTCAACTTAACTCAGATTACCACATTTCACTTCAGTTCACCTAAACACATCTTGAATGGCTACAACTCACTAAACTCAATAAGTAAACTTAACTCAACTCGACTCACTTCACCACACCCCAAATCACCTGAACTCATCGTCAGCAACAGTCCGCTACAGTCATCAACAGTAAGCTACAGACAGTTACAGTCATTTACACCCAGTTTCAGTCAGTTGCAGTAAGCTTTAGACAGCTACAGTACACTACAGTCAGCTACATTAAAATACTGTTAGCTACAGTCAGCTACAGTTATTTTAAGTCAGTTACAAGCAGCTACAGTCAACTACTTTCTGTTAAAGTTAGTTAGCGAAAGCTACAGTAAGCCGCAGTTAGCTACAGTAAGCTACAGTCAGCTACAGTAAGTAACAGTTACTGTCAAATAAAGTTAGCTGCATTCAGCTATATTCAGCTACAATCAGTTACCATAAACTATCTAAAGACAGTTACATTCAGCTACAGTCATCTACAGTCATTGTAGTTGGCGAATATCAGTAACAATCAGCTACAGTCAGATACATTCAGCTTCAGTCATCTACATTGATTTGAAACAAGTTACAGTTTTCTCAGGCCGCTTATTTCAGGCTGATTTTCTCGGGCCGATTATTTCAGGTCGATTAACTCAGGGCGATTATCTCAGGCTGATTATTTCAGGCCGATTATCTCAGGCCGGTTATCTCAGGTCGATTATTTCAGGCCGATTATTTCAGGCCGATTAATCGGTGCAAACCTAATTTTAAGCTTTACTTAAATAGTCGTCTGATTCGAAAAATTTGCCCCTCACCCCCCCCCCCCCCCCCCCCCCCCCCCGCCCCAACTATCTTATACGAAACGACATAAGGATGAAATTAAGATGTAGTAAATGTAGTATGTACGTATGAATTTTAAAATTATCATAAATACTCCGTCTCTCAGCTTAAGCGCATTGGTTTAGAACAGTGGTTCTCAATCGTTATTACTCCGCGACCCTTTAATACAGTTCCCCACGTTGTGAACCCAACCACAAACTTATGTTCGTTCTTACTTCATAACTGTAGAGTAAACGTGTTTTCCAATGTCCTTAGGTGACCCCTGTGAAAGGGTCGTTCGATCCCCAAAGGGGTCATAACCCACAGCTTGACAACCGCTGGTTTAGGACATGGATTGATATGTACACACTCTCTTTTTCAAACATCTGTCTTTTCAGAACCCTTTGAGAAAAACAACAATGTGAACATTTATTGGGCTTATCCGACTTTAAAGGTAAATGACAATATATTAAATCGATATATTTCGTTTAAATCAAGGTTTAACTAAATAGCATTAAAACAAAGATATTTAATTTAAAAGTTTAAGAACCTTTCTGGTAAGGCAGTCCATCATACAACCATTGAGAACCTCTTTGGTAAGGCAGTCCATTATACAACTATTGAAACACTCTCTGATAAGTCAGCCCATTAAACAACCATTGAGAAGCTGCCTGGTAAGGCAGTCATCATGAAACCACGGAGAACCTCACTGGTAAATGAGTCCATCACATAACCATTGAGAACCTCTCTGGTAAGGCTGTCTGTTACGCACTGCCTTTTATATTAAGAAATTAATCTCCTATTTTAATTTTAAGGCTCGTTCAAAGAGTGCCTAACAAATGACGATGCCATAGAGAAATACAATAACAGAAAATACGCCACCCAAAACAGTACCAAATACAATTAATAAGATTTCATTTAGTTATAATACAAATAGAAAACAAAATCTTGTACCGGTACACAATTAGTACAATGTGCCAATTAATAATGATGAATGGTGAATGCGAATAAACACATATGAGCACACAAAATAAATACACGTCTCGTGAAGTTAAAAATATCTATCTGAATCTCTCTCTCTCTCTCAATCTCCGTGAACATCTGCCCCTATCAATCCCTTATATATGCAGCGTAAGCATTGCCTTCCAGAAACTACTCAGACATTGGTTACGTTTCTCGTCAAATCGAGAACATTCGACAAGTCACCAGAAGACAGACCAACCATGTTTAATTGGTAGTCGGCAGTAAACACGACACATCAAATAGATTAAATCACGTTCACAACAAACGTTAGCGTCTGCTAGGAATCTAATGTGGGGTCAAACAAAGTTCACGGCACGGTGAAATCCTACATAACACTGTCCATTATATAACTATTGAGACACACTCTGGTAAGGAAGTCCATTATATTACTATTAAGACACGCTCTGCTAAGGCAGTTCATTATATAACTGTTGTGACGCACTCTGGTAATGCTATCCATCATATAACCACTGATATCCTCTTCTGTAAGACACGCCATTATATAATCATGGAGGCCCTCCTTGGTAAGGCAGATACTCATAATATAACCATTGAGACCTCTCTGGTAATGCAGACTAACATATAATGATTGAGACGCTCTCTGGTAAGGCAGATTAGCATATAATCAATTAGACGCTCTCTGGTCAGGAAGTCCATTATATAACCATTGTTATTTTTAAAATGTTCGGCAATGGTTAAGCGATTTTTGAAATTTCAAAAACCATTTGAAAAATTGTGTGGACCCATTCAATTATTGAACAAATCAAAAAGAAAATCTACTTTAGTGTTGTATTCAATAACAACATACAATTTGTTTAGTGTTGTATTCAATAACAACATACAATTTGTTTAGTGTTGTATTCAATAACAACATACATTTTGTTTAGTGTTGTATTCAATAACAACATACATTTTGTTTAGTGTTGTATTCAATAACAACATACATTTTGTTTAGTGTTGTATTCAATAACAACATACATTTTGTTTAGTGTTGTATTCAATAACAACATACATTTTGTTTAGTGTTGTATTCAATAACAACATACATTTTGTTTAGTGTTGTATTCAATAACAACATACATTTTGTTTAGTGTTGTATTCAATAACAACATACATTTTGTTTAGTGTTGTATTCAATAACAACATACATTTTGTTTAGTGTTGTATTCAATAACAACATACATTTTGTTTAGTGTTGTATTCAATAACAACATACATTTTGTTTAGTGTTGTATTCAATAACAACATACATTTTGTTTAGTGTTGTATTCAATAACAACATACATTTTGTTTAGTGTTGTATTCCATAACAACATGCATTTTGTTTAGTGTTGTATTCAATAACAACATACATTTTGTTTAGTGTTGTATTCAATAACAACATACAATTTGTTTAGTGTTGTATTCAATAACAACATACAATTTGTTTAGTGTTGTATTCAATAACAACATACAATTTGTTTAGTGTTGTATTCAATGACGACCAACAATTTGTTTGCGAAAATGTATGTAGTGTGCAATGAGGTTAATGTCAATCGACTGGTTAGACTTGACATGAAATACTCCCTCTTTGTCTTGCCATTAAAAATGGACATGACTAATCGTATATTCAATTGCAAACAGACAATTGAAGAAGTCATTATAATTTATCTGTTTCTAGATATCTTTGTTTGTATGGAATTATAATGTGTGTTGTAGATATTTTTAGCTGTATTGAATATATGTGAGTTGTAGATATTTTTGTTTATATTGAATAATTGTGTGTTGCAGATATCTTTGTTTGTAAAAAATATATTTGTGTTGTAGATATAATTTTTGTATGGAATATATGTGTGTTGTAGATATAATTTTGTATGGAATATATTAGTGTTGTAGGTATATTTGTTGGCATTTAACATATGTTTGAACAAAAACTTAACTGACAGATTTTATTCCATCTTACTATTTACTTAAGGGATGCTGTTAAATAATACGCTGTGCACATAACAATGCCAAGGCGGCCCCCACTATGATGTTGTAAAACTGTAGTGTCCTTACGTTTACTCAAAAATTTAATAATTACATTAAGTGCAATGTAAGGTGATATGATGTAAAGCAGGGTGATGTGAGGTGGTGTGTGGTGATGTAAGGTGATGTGAGGTTATGCGAGGTAATTTGAGGTGATGTGAGGTTTTATGATGTAATGTGAAGTAGAGGCCGACCGAATTTCGGCTTCGGCTTCGGTTTCGGTGCCGAAAGTGGTTGTTTTACCACTTTCGGCCAAGTTTCGGTTTCGGCCGAAACTTAAAAGTTAACTTTCGGCTTAATTTCGGTTTCGGCCGAAAGAGAAAAGTTAACTTTCGGTTTTTCTTCGGTTTCGGCCGAAATTGACTTAGGTTTTCGGTCAATTAATACTCAACGAAAGCGATATTTAACAACAAACTAAGCGACATTTAAGAACAAATTAAGCGATCTTTGAGAACAAACTAAACGATCTTTAAAACAAACTAAGCGATCTTTAAGAACTATCTAAGCGATCTTTAATAACAAACTAAACAATCTTAAAGAACAAACTAAACGATTTTTAAGACCGAACTAAATGATCTTTAAGAACAAAACAAATGATCTTTAATATTAAACTAATTGATTTATAATAATAAAATAAGCGATCTTTAACAGAAAACTAAATGTTCTTTAGGAACAAACGAAACGATCTTAAGGAACAAAATCAATTATCTTTAACAACAAACTAAGCGATCTTTAACAACAAACTAAGCGATCTTTATGAAAAAACTAAACGATCTTTAAGAACAAATAAAGCAATCATTAACAAAAACTGGGCGATCTTTAACAACAAACTAAACGATCTTTGACAACAAACTAAACGATCTTTGACAACAAACTAAACGATCTTTAACAACAAACTAAGCGATCTTTAATAACAAACTAAGCGATCTTTAAGAACAAATTAAGCGATCTTTAAGATTAAACTTAGCGATATTTTAGAACAAACTAAGCGATCTTTATGAACAAACTCACCGATCTTTAAGAACAAACTAACCGATCAATAACAACTAACTAAACGATCTTTAAAAACAATTTAAGCGATCTTTTAGAACCACAATTTTTAGAGACCCGGTTTAAAAAAATAATATTTTGCATTAATTTCCCCCCCCCCCCACCCCAATTTTTGACAAATTTTCTCCTACCATACTAATTAAAAAAAATTGTAAAGCAATTTAAATTACTTTTATATTAAAATAGTAAAATCCAAAGTATTCATTAGATCAAGGGTCTCAAACTCAAATCATCGGGGGGGGGGGGGGGGGAGCGCAGGAGGTAGTGTCTGAATGAGAGTGGGCCGCATCAAGTAATCCACAAAAAAAGCGATTAAAACTGTTACAATCTGCTCAACCTTTATAAATAACAATAAAATCATTAGGTGTTCTCAAGAACTAGGATTCACTTTCATCCACCTATTCACTGTTGAATACAAAAATATATAGAAACATTTTAAAAATAATCATAATTAGACTAGTCGGTGAGATAGATCTTTAAGAACAAACTAACCGATCAATAACAACCAACTAAACGATCTTTAAAAACAAATTAAGCGATCTTTTAGAACCACAATTTTTAGAGACCCGGTTTAAAAAAATAATATTTTGCATTAATTCCCCCCCCCACCCCAATTTTTGACAAATTTTCTCCTACCATACCAATTAAAAAAAATTGTAAAGCAATTTAAATTACTTTTATATTAAAATAGTAAAATCCAAAGTATTCATTAGATCAAGGGTCTCAAACTCAAATCATCAGGGGGGGGGGGGGCGCAGGAGGTAGTGTCTGAATGAGAGTGGGCCGCATCAAGTAATCCACAAAAAAAGCGATTAAAACTGTTACAATCTGCTCAACCTTTATAAATAACAATAAAATCATTAAGGGTTCTCAAGAACTAGGATTCACTTTCATCCACCTATTCACTGTTGAATACAAAAATATATAGAAACATTTTAAAAATAATCATAATTAGACTAGTCGGTGAGATTCGACTGAAACCGTCGCGGAGAGTCACGTTATAGATATGAGAATGGGGGAAACGGGCCGGCGCATTTACACTAAACTTTTCTGTCATGTAGTGGGGCCGCAAAATATCGTCTTGCGGGTCATAAATGGCTCGCGGGCCGCGAGTTTGAGACCCTTATAATAGATGTTTATTTATTAATATTCACGATTATCTCATTGTTTATAAAAAGAATGTAAATATTTATACTTTCCCCATCATTTTCGATATATGCAGAATGTATGCGGGAAAGAATTTCAAAATATCTTAACATTTCATTTTCGGTTTCGGCTGGGGTTTCGGCTTCGGCCGAAATTCATTTTTAACTTTCGGCCTTTTTTCGGTTTCGGCCGAAAGTCATTTTTAAACTTTCGGTATTTTTTCGGTTTCGGCCGAAAGTCATTTTAAACTTTCGGTCTATTTTCGGCTTCGGCCGAAATCAGAAAATCACTTTCGGTCGGCCTCTAATGTGAAGGAATTTCGGCTGAGGTGATCTGAGGTGATATGTAATAATAATAATAAAGTTTATTTGAAAAACACGCTTCATCCCCAAAAGCTCGAAGCGTGGTACAAAGTCAACCATATTAAAAAGAGAAATAAAAACAATCTAGAATTTACCACATTTAAAAACAGATGCAACAATATAAAACTACATACGAGCATACCAAGTCAAAGTCTTTCAACCCGTTTCAACCATAAGCAACACAAGCCTATATACATTAACTGAAAAAGATGGTAGATAGTATCATCCCAGAAGGTGTTTGCGAAATAGATGTGTTTTTAAATCGGTTTTAAAGGACTCCAGTGTCTGGCTGTTTCTGAGAGCGACTGGAAGGGCGTTCCAAATTGTTGGGCCGACAAATGCAAAAGTGCGCTTTTCGTAAGTCTCAAGGCGAACACACGATATCGATATTTTGCCACTATGGGATGATCGGAGCTCTCTAGTGGGTTCATAAGGCGTCATGAGTGCTTTGAGATAAGATGGCACCAGGTCATGTAAGCAGCGGTAGCACAAAGTTGCAATTTTGTACTCTATGCGAGCGCGGACCGGCAGCCAGTGCAGCTCCCTCAGTAGTGTTTTAGCATGGTCGAATTTGCGTTTGTGAAGAACGATGCGAGCCGCATTATTCTGTGCTCTTTGAATTTTATCCAGGAGCGTAACTGGGAGACCCACCATGAGAACATTGCAGTAGTCCATGCGTGATAACACAAATGCAGACATGTAGTGATGTGAGTTAATGTGATGTGACGCGATTTAAGATGATATGACGTGATGTGAGGCGATATGACGTGATGTGAGATGATGTGACTGATGTGAGATAATGTGACGCGATGTGAGATGATGTGACGTGATGTGAGTTAATGTGACGTGATGTAAGATGATGTGACGTGATGTGAGATGATGTGACGCGATGTGAGATGATGTGACGTGATGTGAGTTAATGTGACGTGATGTGAGATGATGTGACGTGATGTGAGATGATGTGACGTGATGTGAGTTAATGTGACGTGATGTGAGTTAATGTGACGTGATGTGAGATGATGTGACGTGATGTGAGTTAAAGTGACGTGATGTGAGTTAAAGTGACGTGATGTGAGATGATGTGACGTGATGTGAGTTAAAGTGACGTGATGTGAGTTAATGTGACGTGATGGGAGATGATGTGAAGTAATGTGAGTTAATGTGACGTGATGTGAGATTGATGTGACGTGATGTGAGTTAATATGATGTGATGTGAGATGATGTGACGTTATGTGAGTTAATGTAACGTGATTTAAGATGATATGACGTGATGTGAGATGATAAGACGTGATGTGAGATGATGTGACGGGAGATGATGTGACGCGATGTGAGATTATGTGACGTGATGTGAGATGAAGTGACGCGATGTGAGATGATGTGACGTGATGTGAGATGATGTGACCTGATGTGAGATTATGTGACGTGATATGAGGTGATGTCACGTGAGATATAATGCTCAAAAATGTTCTATAACAGCACATTAATATAAGTCAATGGCTGCCACCTGCTAATTTGTTTTTACAACCCACGCAAACAAATCTTTAACTCTGACTTACGTTGATTGTTTTGTCTCTTGAGTCTATTCGAATTAAATAAACGTCCAATTTCTATAACAGGTGTCTCAATAATTCTCAAATTTGGGACAAGCGAACCGTCATATTAGAAAATACCGAACATTTTTAAAACAATCTCTGTTCACTGGCGTTTTATACGAAGTAGTCTTTGTCACTGGCATTTTATACGAAATAGGCGCATCTTTTTCACGTGTCCCATTAAACTGCACTTAATCATTGAATTCTTTTCAGCATATCTTATCTCAATGATATTCTATTGAAACATTTTCAGCATATCTAACTTCCAGGACATTCCATTGAAACTTTCCAGCATATAACACTTCCATGACATTCTTTTTAAAGTTTTTTTTTCATGACTGTTTAACTAAGTCGTTTATTTTCTGCCTTAGTTTTTACTGGAACTTTTATTGCAGAAATATTATTTATTTGTAGTAATGAATCTCTGGACTTTGTCTATCCTTTATAATTGCAGTCTTAATGTTTCAAGAAAATGTCTTCTAGCCCAGCTTTACAACATGAAATAAGTGAAGTTTAACTTTAATTTAAAAAATGTCATTAAAAATTAGTTTAAAGACGTTTAAAATAGATTTCTTTCGAGATCATCCGGGAGAAATGAAATAATTAACACCAAAGTTTTAGAGCCTCTCTGGTGAAGTGGGTAATCTAAATTGAGATTTTAATATAACTGGTAGACAGTAAACCATTTAAGTGCATTCTGACGATTCATTTGGTATCGCTTCAATCGGACAAGGCCAACACGCTCTTTTGGGGTTTTGGATTGAACTTAGTCCAGGACCATCCATGCCTTTTTCCGTGAGTAGAGCAAATATATGTGATCTCTGATTGTCTATTACATGTTTGAATGCAGTTTTTAGAATTTTTTTACAAAGAACGTCTCAGAAAATAAATAACAACTCTGGCTCAGAACAGCCTGGCTCAGAACCTCCTGTCTCAAACCAACCTGACTCAAAACAGACTACCTCGAAAAGTCTATCTAAAAACAGCCTGTCTCAGAAAGTCCCAATAACAGCCTGCCACGGAAAAGCCTGACTCAGAAAAGTCTTCTTCAGAACAGAACGGCCTGCCTCAGAAAAGCCTGCCTAAGAGCAGTCTGCATAAGAACGGCTTAGCTAAGACGGCCTGCCTCACAACGGCCTGTCACAGAATGGCCTGGAACAGAATAGTCTAAGCCAAAACAGCTTGCCTTAGAATAGTATGCCATATAACAGCCTTTATAAGAATGCCTAATCCTAAACAGCCTAGATAAGAATAGCTCACGTCACATCATCCTGCTTTAAAGCGGTATGCATCAGAACGGTCTGACTCAGAACAGTCTACCTTAGATCAACCTTACTTGGAAAGCATGTCTCAGAGCGTCCTGTCATTAAACGGCCTGATTCAGAACAGCCTGCAACAGAAGGGCATGTCTGAGTAAAGCATATCTCAGAACGGCCTGCCTAAAATAGCCGGCTTTCCCACAACAGCATGTCACAGAACAGCCTGTCACAGAACAGCCTTCACAGAACAGCCTGTAATAGAACAGCCTGTCACAGAACAGCCCACTCAAGAAAAGCCAACTTTTGAACGTGACACCCGCATCCGTCTTTTTGAACTTTTGAGGGGTAGTAATGGGGATCAGCTCGGTCTTTTTATCGTTCAATTTGAGCTTGTTTATGTTCATCCACTTCTTAATTGAGTACATTGTCTTCTGTGACTTACTAAGAAGCTGAGGGAAATGAGAGGGGGTCACGGATTGCTGTCGTTGGGTGTCATCCGTGAACATGTGATAGAGCATATTAAACTGCCTGATCACTGCACCCAAGGGCTGAACCTACATAGTGAAAAACACTGGACCTAGGACAGAGCCCTGGGCTACTCCGAATTTGATAGTAGAATTTGATTTGCTTTGAGGTCAAGCCGTATGCAATAACTGATTGAACCCGATTTGTCATTTATGAGCAAAACCATCCCAGGACGGTGTCGGTGAAACCGAACGTTTTTTTGCATACGTTGGAGAAGTATGCCGTGGTCAAGCGTATCGAATGCTGTCGATAGATTACCATACCACACATTGACTTTGCGCCTATCAACACTACTCTACACTTCAATGCCACACATTGACTTGGCACTCATCCACACAACTCTACCCTTCAATGCCACACATTGACTAGACACTCATCAACATGACTCTACCCTTCAATGCCACACATTGACTAGACATTCATCAACATGACTCTACCCTTCAATACCACACATTGACTCGACACTCATCAACATGACTCTACCCTTCAATGCCACACATTGACTTGGCACTCATCAACACAACTCTACCCTTCAATGCCACACATTGACTAGGCACTCATTAACATGAATCTACCCTTCAATGCCACACATTGACTAGGCACTCATCAACACAACTCTACCCTTCAATGCCACACATTGACTAGGCACTCATCAACACAACTCTACCCTTCAATGCCACACATTGACTAGGCACTCGTCAACACAACTCTACCCTTCAATGCCACACATTGACTAGGCACTCATCAACATAACTCTACCCATCAACGCCACACATTGACTAGGCACTCATCAACATGAATCTACCCTTCAATGCCACACATTGACTAGGCACTCATCAACATGACTCTACCCTTCAATGCCACACATTGACTAGGCACTCATCAACACAACTCTACCCTTCAATGCCACACATTGACTAGGCCCTCATCAACACAACTTTACCCATCAATGCCACACATTGACTAGGCACTCATCAACACAACTCTACCCATCAATGCCACACATTGACTAGGCACTCATCAACACAACTCTACCCATCAACGCCACACATTGACTAGGCACTCATCAACATGACTCTACCCTTCAATGCCACACATTTACTAGGCCCTCATCAACACAACTCTACCCATCAATTCAACACATTGACTAGGCACTCATCAACACAACTCTACCCATCAATGCCACACATTGACTAGGCACTCATCAACATAACTCTACCCATCAATGCCACACATTGACTAGGCACTCATCAACACAACTCTACCCATCAATGTCACACATTGAATAGGCACTCATCAACACAACTCTACCCATCAATGCCACACATTGATATATCGACGATAATCTCTATAAAATTCTAAATAGCAGGCTCTATAAAATCTTTATTAAATGCTATTTAAAACGTTAAACACGTTTGATAACAGATTCTATAACATACTCTGGATGCTGGGTGGCCGAGCAGTCAAACCAAATAGCTGGTGGTTTGGAGTTCAATCCCCATCAAAGCCAACATCCCAAGCAACCCGGGTGAATGGGACGCGTTAGCCTTGGATGGCAACCCATCTAAGAGAAGACAAACTCTGAATTTAAACCAGGAGCCAGAATGATCAACACATTGATCGTGGGACCTCAAATATAAGAAGGATACTCTGTAAAAGACAGCACAAAAAGACTCTAATAGGCTTAACCTGCAAATGAAAATATCTTTGAATAGTAGGATTTATTCCGTTAATGACACATACGCATGACTAACCACACACATCGATCGCACAACACACACACACACACATCTCTAACATGGCTAACCGCACATAAATACGCATCGTTAACCACACACATACACATGGCTAACCACACACATACACATGGCTAACCACACACTTACACATGGCTAACCACACACATACACATGGCTAACCACACACATACACATGGCTAACCACACACATACACATGGCTAACCACACACATACACATGGCTAACCACACACATACACATGGCTAACCACACACATA
>CAXITT010000067.1:1549808-1606255 GCA_964033795.1 Lymnaea stagnalis
TTTTCCAGGCCAAAAACCTAAATGCCCCCCCCCCCCGCATATTGAGATCTCTTAATGTCCCCCCCCCCCGTTATCTCCCCACACGGGTCAAACGCCGGGTCTCCCCGACACCAGACCATGCGGGTGCACGCCGCGAACCTCCCACCTGGCCCGGGGCATGTCCGGTCGACCGAAAACGGTGCGTTGAAAGCGTTCGCAATCCAGTGTCCTTAAGGTCTGCTTGGGGTTGCTTTCCCCCCGGAGGAATAGTGTTGCGTTGCACCTCCGACCACCCACATGGTCTTTCAGTCTGGACGAAAAGCTAGGAAGAAACGGTCGCCTAGGAGCGGTTTTCTCACAGCCGCGTAGCTAAAATCATCGGCATGGGTTTTAACCGCCACCAAAGCCTCATATCCATTAACGGACAAAGTAATCATGTTCCGACGTTACAAGTCCCGTTGCTTTGGGGATTATGGAATCGGCCGGTGTTTTTGGCTTCGGAAGAGCAGTACCTCCCTACTAGTCTGCCCCCGAGTTTCCTCGGAGACGCGTTCCTCAAGAGCTGGAACCAGGGCCCGCACACATACACATGGCTAAACGCACACATTCGCATGGTTAAACTGAAGCATACCATTTGCTAACCACTCACATAAACACAGTATGGTGAAATTTTTAAAGTTACGGAACTATAATTCTAAGACTATTCTATTTTAACACAGAAATCTATATTGCTGCTTCTTCTAATGAGCTCTTACTTCCCGGTGAACTGTCAAGGTAAGAATTATTGTAATAAGATATTACGCCCCGAGGAGCTGTCAATGTAAGAATTATTCTAATTAGCAATATTGTCATAATCTATTTTTGTTTTGTATAAATTTTATAATTTAAACATTTGGTTTGCTTTTTCAAATATGTCATTATACTTGATTTAGACCTTTTGAATAAGTTGACATATTATACAATCTAGTTTCGTGGTTCAACTTAATGCATGCCCTAGTTCAATTTTCTGTACACTTTTGTCCAACTTGATGTTGGCCTTGGTTCAACTTGATTAAGGCCTTGGTTCAACTTGTTGTAGGCCTAGGTTGAACTTGATGTAGGCATTGGTTCAACTTGATGTAGACCTTGATTCATCTTAATGTAAGCCTTGATTCAACTTGATGTAGGCATTGATTCAACTTGATGTAGGCCTTGATTCAACTTGATGTAGGCCTTGATTGAACTTGATAAAAGTCATCTTTCGAATTAATGAAGACATTGGTTCACCTTGATTTAGGCCTTAGTTCAACTTGATTTAGGCTTTGGTTCAACTTGATGTAGACCTTGGCTTAACTTAATGTAAAATTTGTTTTAAATGTATGTAGACTTGGTTCAACTTAATGAAGGCCTTGGTTTAATTTGATGTAGGCCTTGTTTCAACTTGATAAGTGCCTTGGTTTAACTTGATGTAGGGTTTGGTCCAACTTTATGTAGATCTTTAACTTAAGGGTTTTCATGTTATACTTGTAGTTTAGTGGTTCAACTTTAAGAAGGCACACTTTTATATTGATTTTGGTTCCACTTCATGTAGGAATTGACTGAAATTTGTGTAGGCATTTGTTCAACTTGATGTAGGCCTTTGCTCAAATTAATGTAGGTCCTGGTTCTGCTTGATGTAAATCTTGCTTCAACTTGATGTAGGCCTTTGTTCAAATTAATGTATGTCCTGGTTCTGCTTGATGTAAATCTTGCTTCAACTTGATGTAGGGCTTAGTTTATCTCGATGTAGGCCTAGATTGAATTTGATGTAGGCCTAGGTTCAACTTTATGTCAAACTTTGTTCAACTCGTTGCACCCCTATTTTGAACTAATGTAGGCATTGGTTGACCTGATTTAGACCTTGATTCATCTTAATGTAGGCCTTGATTCAACTTGATGTAGGCCTTGGTTCAACTTGATAAAAGCCATCTTTCCAATTGATGAAGACATTGGTTCAACTTGATGTAGGCATTGGTTCACATTGATAAAAGCCATCGTTCAAATTTTATGAAGACCTTGGTTTAATTTGATGTACGCCTTGTTTCAACTTGATGGAAACCTTGGTTCAACTTCATGTAAGCCTTGATTCAAATTGATGTAGGCATTGTTTCAACTTGATTTAGGCCTTGATCAAACTTGAGATAGGCGTGGGTTCAACTTTATAAAAGTAATCTTTCAAATTGATGAAAGCCTTGGCTCATCTTTATTTAGGCCTTGATTCAACTTGATGCAGTCTTGGTTCAACTTGAGAAAAGTCATCTTTCAAATTAATGAAGGCCTCGTCTCATCTTTATTTAGGCCTTGGTTTAACTTTATGTAGACCTTAGCTTAACTTTGTGTAATTTTTTTTTCAAATGTATGTAGGGATGGTTCAACTTGATGGAGGCCTTGGTTATTTTTTATGTATTTCTTGTTTTAACTTTAAGTTAAACATTGATTCAACTTGATGTAAGCCTTGTTTTAACTTGATGTGTGCCTTGGTTCAACTTGATGTAGGGTTTGGTCCAACTTTATGGAGATCTTTAACTTAAGAGTTGTCATGTTATACTTAGTGTAGTGTAGTGGTTCAACTTTAAGAAGGCGCGCATTTCTTTGACTTTGGTCCAACTTCATGTAGAAATTGGCTCAACTTTGTGAAGGTCTTTGTTCAACTTGATGTAGGCCTTTATTAAAATTAATGTAGGTCCTGGTTCTGCATGATGTAAACCTTGCTTAAACTTGATGTAGCCCTTTCTTCAACTTGTAGGCCTTGGTTTATCTCGATGTAGGCCTAGGTTAAACTTGATGCAGGTCTAGGTTCAACTTGATGTGAACCTTGGTTCAACTCGTTGTACGCCTTGGTTGAACTTGATGTAGGACTTGGTTCAACTTTGTAACACATGCTAATTATTGAGGTAGTAGCATGATTAACTAATCTACTTAATTGATAGTTCAGGATGCCGGATTCTCTTCTGTCATGTAATAACTAATTCACTTCTTTCACTCCTCAACTCGATTGGCCTGTCACACAACGAAGTAGATGATAACTTCCACGAATAAATTACACAGTATTGTATTACTTCACTTACTACAACAATAATAATAATAATATGTCTTGTATTGATATCCAAGTAATAAATCCATAATGCAATTATCTCATACACATATAATACTCCACAGCATGATGGAAATAATTCACATGACAGTAAGTTAAACGCGTCCTATCTTCTCTTCGACTTAAAATGTACTGCTCTGATCACCCGAAACGTGCGGCTCACTTCCGCCGTACAAAATATAGTTCATTCTCTTTTCCCGTGAAATAATGCAAGTTAATAGAGTTCACTATTCAACTTATGACATCTCCCTGACTTAATGGTTTCGTGTGCAAAATTGCAGACATGGTCAAACTTGATTTAGACCTTTGTTCAACTCGTTGTAGGCCTAGGTTTAAATTGATGTAGGTCTTAGTTTAACTTGATGTAGGTCTTAGTTTAACTTGATGTAGGCCTTTTTTCAACTTGATGTTGGCCTTGGTTTAACTTTATAAAAGACTTGACTCAATTTGATACAGCCAATGTTTCAATTTGTTGGAGGCATTGTTTCAATTTGTTGGAGGCACTGGCTGAACTAGATGTATGCATTAGCTCAACTTGATGATGGCATTGTCTTAAACTGTATTAAGGTATTAGCTCAACCTGATGTTGACATTGGCTGAACTTGACGTAGGCATTGGCTGAACTTGATGTAGGCCTTGAATCAATTTTATGTAGGGTTTGGTTCAACTTTATGTAGGACTTTGTTCAACTTGATGTAGGCCTTGGTTCAACTAGATAAAAGCCATCTTTCAAATTGATGAAGGCCGTTGCTTATCTTTATTTATGCATTGATTTAACTTTATGTTGGCATTAGTTCAACTTGATGTAGGGCTTGGTTCAACTCAATTTAGGCATGTAACTTTAGTTCAACTGATATTGTTTCTTTCGCATGCGAACTCCTGTGGGTGAAGGTGAAGCTGAAGGGTAGACGCACACTTTACGTGTGTGCCTATTACAGGCCCAACACAGCAGATGAACCAAGCCTGAGGAGGCTTGATGTGTCACTTCAGAGAGCAATGCAGTCTAAGAACGTTTCTCTCCTTATAGGGGGAGATTTCAACTTTCCTGGTTGGAACTGGCAGATTCCTGCTTTGAAGCCCAAGTCCCCTTACCCGGCCCTACACTCTGAATTCATGGAGATAATTAACAACCATGGTCTGGAACAGATGGTTAAAGAACCCACGAGAGGGGAAAACACTCTCGACCTACTCCTCACTAACAGTCCACATCTCATCCCAAGAGTAGAAGTCATCCCCGGAATATCAGACCACTGCATACCGTACTGCGAATTTCAAGTCAGCGTGCTAAAAAAGAAACAGGCTGTGCGAGAAATCCCCATTTATTCAAAGGCAGACTGGGATAGCCTGAGAAGTGCAACGACTGAGCTGAGTTCAAACATGCATGAGATTCAGGGTAATGCGACAACAGAAGAGCTGTGGATGAAATTCAAGACAACAATCACTGATGCAGTGATGAAATTCATACCACACAAGACCTCAAAACCTAAGACAAATCAACCATGGGTTACGGCTGAAATCCAAAGGCTCATACACAGGAGAGACCGCCAGTACAAACGTATGAAGAAGAATGGGTCGGTCGAACTAAAAGCCGAAGTACTGAGGCTCCGAAGAACCATCCAACGCTTACTGCGCAGATCCTACTGGAACTACCTGAACGGCATCTTCTCAGAGGAAGATACTACCGCCAAGAACAAGCGGTTCTGGAGCTATGTCAAGCATCAAAGGTCAACAAACATCGGAGTTTCCCCCCTGAGATGGGAAGGCAAGTTGACGTCTGAACCCAAAGAACAGGCGGACATACTCAATCAACAGTTCCAGTCGGTCTTTGGGAATGGTAGAGAGTACTCAGAAGTTGAGTTCCTGCTGAAGACCAAGATGATGAGCACAGCCTATCCCACCATGGAAGATATCAAGATCTCAGAGAAGGGTGTGCTGGAACTTCTTAAAACCATTAACCCCTTCAAGGCATGTGGTCCTGACAACATCAAGCCACGAGTGCTAAAAGAATTGGCCGAAGAAATCGCTCCTGCATTAACAATCCTTTTCCAATCGTCGCTATTCACAGGCAAAGTTCCAACTGACTGGAGAACAGCGTATGTCACTCCGATCTACAAAAAAGGAGAACATTACGACCCAGCCAATTACCGCCCTGTATCCCTCACTAGCGTAGTATGTAAACTATTGGAACACATAATCGTAAGCGCGGTCATGAATCACCTGGAGAGAAATAATATACTCAATGACTGTCAGCATGGCTTTCGAGTCAACAGATCATGCGAGACCCAACTCCTTGAATTTGCTGAAGAGTTGACGACCAACTTGGAGAACAGCAAGCAGACTGATGTGCTTGTGCTGGACTTTTCAAAAGCGTTTGACCGTGTCAACCATAGCTTGCTATTGCACAAACTGCATAGATATGGGATCCAAGGCACTACCAAAACATGGATCTCTAGCTTCCTCAGCGACCGATGCCAGGCAGTAGTGGTAGATGGCAAAACCTCCTCCTTTGTCAGTGTTAAGTCAGGGGTCCCCCAGGGCTCAGTGCTAGGCCCTTGTTTGTTCCTAGCATATATCAACGATCTGCCCGAGAAGCTGACCTCTCAAGCAAGACTGTTCGCAGACGACACGGCGGTATATAGGACAATGGTCAACAGCTCTGACCAGAGCCAGCTTCAACAAGACCTCAATCGGTTAGCTGAGTGGGAGATAAGCTGGGACATGGAATTTCATCCCGTCAAGTGCCAAACCCTGTCAGTCTCCAGAAGCAGGTTCCCTCTAAACCACTCTTACGAACTGCATGGCCATATTCTTGAGCCAGTTTCCTCCGTTAAGTACTTGGGTGTTACCATCCAAAGAGAGGTCCGCTGGGACGAGCACATTAACAGTGTGTGCAACCGGGCAAACAAGACCCTGGGGTTCCTAAGGCGCAATCTGAAGATCGGCAACTCAAGCGTGAAAGAAAAAGCCTATAAAGCCTTTGTCCGACCTATTTTAGAGTATGCTTCTACAGTCTGGGACCCATTTACCCAGAAAAGCATAGACAGGTTGGAGGCGGTCCAGCGACGGGCAGCACGCTTTGTCATGAACCGCTACAGAAGCACCTCGAGTGTTGGCAGCATGCTGGAAACACTGGGCTGGTCGACATTGGAAGAACGACGACGACTATCCAGGCTCACCATGTTGTACAAGATAACAAATGGACTGGTGCACTGCTCCGGAATCAAACAGAAACTCGTTAATCTTCCCCCCAGACTGCGACGAAGTCACGACAAACAGTTCCGGCTGGTAAAAACAAGAACGAAGTACAGAAGCTCCTCATTCCTGCCGAAGACAATAGGGGACTGGAACAAGCTTCCAAAAGCAACAGTTGAGGCGGCTACACTCGATACATTTGTGTCTATTGCCTCCTGTATTCCAACCCCCAGTTCATAACACCACTGCTGAGTCGCCCTTGCAACCAGTGAAGTATCCCATTGAAACCCATGGACAGTAACATCGCAAACCTCTCTGAAACATAGGAGCCAGAATGATCAATTCATTGATCGTGGGCCCTTAAAATAAAGAAGAAGAAGAAGAAGAAGAAGAAGTTTTCTTTCTTTGTAGTTATTTTATCATTGTAAACTATATCACATAAAGAGGATTTTTAAAAAAAAATAGAAATCTTAAAAAACCAGCTTGAAATGACGTTTCGAAAGAATAATTCTAACAATGCAACAACAAAAACGTCATCCTTTGTGAAGCTTTGCTTTCAGTAGAATGAGCTGTTGCATTCTTTAGAAGTCTCATTGAATATTCAGCTTATCAAGTTTCTAACCAAAAAAAAAAGCTTAAAATGTGAAAAAAAGAAGAGAATGATACTTTCAATATTATGAAGACATTAACCGAGCTACCGGACTTTACAGACATTACTTGAGTTACCAGATTTTACAATTTAATTACTTTTAATGATTTTTACTTTTTTTTTTTGAGCTGATAGATGTATCATAAGTAAGCATTTACAGAATGTTGTGTCAAGCAGATTTAGAATAGACAGCTTCTTAAATTCCTTGTGCATAACATGTCAAAGTAAATGTGAATATTTGCTTTGGCATGAGATACGACATTTTCATTACCAATTATGGTTGATCATTATTTAACATTGTTATATTTTAAGATCAATTTTAACAGTTCCAAAGATTAAATAATAGTTATCCAATGTATAAGTTAATAATAGAACACTACAGCACCAAGGTATAAGTTAATTATAGAACATTACAGCACCAAAGTATAAGTTAATTATAGAACACTACAGCCCCACGGTATAATTTAATTATAGAACACTATAGCACCAAGGTATAAGTTAATTATATAACACTACAACACCAATATATAAGTTAATTATATAGCACTACAGAACAACGGTATAAGTTAATTAAAGCACACTACAGCATCAAGGTATATGATAATTATAGAACACTATAGCACCAAGGTATAAGTTAATTATAGCACACTACACCACCAATGTATAAGTTAATTATAGCACACTACAGCACTAAGGTATAAGTTAATTATAGAGCATTATAGCACCAAGGTAAAAGTTAATTATTATAGAACACTACAGCACTAAGGTATAAGTTACTTATAGCACACTGCAGCACCAAGGTGTAATTTAATAATAGATCACTATAGCACCAAGGTATAAGTTAATTATAAAACATTATAGCACCAATGTATAAGTTAATAATAGAACACTACAGCATCAAGGTATAAGTTAATAATATAACACTTCAGCACCAAGGTATAAGTTAATCATATAACACTACAGCACCAAGGTATAAGTTAATAATAGAACACTACAGCACCAAGGTATAAGTTAATAATAGAGCACTACGGCACCAAGGTATACGTTAATAATAGAGCAATACAGCACTAAGGTATAACATCATTTTCTTAAATTGTTTGAGTAAATCGCTTGTAACTTCTATTTGTACTCAAATATTTCCGCAATTCGTCTTGTGTTAAACAAACGAATTAACTGCGATTGGAGTGTATGATTAATTCTATATACTCTTTTAAAATGTATGATTCAGTCTGCCTTCTCTTTTGACAGTTGATCATTCATTCTGCTTTTTTTCTGATTTTGTTTTTTGGCAGCCATTAGTCTGATCGGTTTTAAAGGAGGAGGGCCCTGTCCTGTCTTATCACAAACTTTATTTTTTAAGTAGTACTCAGTACAGGGCCGCCCCTCTCTGGGATATATATTGTGAGTGCCCACGCGTGGGACAGCCAAAGCACAACGTAGACTCGAATGAAATCCAACATCTCAAACTCCACGTTCCAGATACTGTATGATACATGTTTATTTCTAAGATGCCTATCTATTAAGTTGGTGCCGCTAACTGTCATCTATTTATATGTTGAGCAACCAAAGAGCCTTGTTTTTGACAGCTATGAGATGAGCAACCAAAGAACCTTGTTCTAGACAGCCATCAGAAGAGCACCAACGAGCTTTGTTTTTGACTGTCATAAGATGAACAACCAAGGACACTTTTTTTGACAGTCATAAGATGAGCAACCAATGAGCCTTGTTTTTGACTGTCACAAGATGAGCTCCCAACGAGCCTTTTTTGACAGTCACAAGATGAGCTATCAACGAGCCTTTTTTGACAGTCACAACATGTGCAACCAATGAGCCCTTTTTTGACCGTCACAAGATGATCAACCAACGAGCCTATTTGACAGTCACAAGATGAGCTCACAACGAGCCTTTTTTGACAGTCACAACATGAGCAACCAACGAGCCCTTTTTTGACCGTCACAAGATGATCAACCAACGAGCCTTTTTTGACAGTAACAAGATGAGCAGCCAACGAGCTCTTTTGACTGACACAAGATGAGCAACCAACGAGCCTTTCTTTAACAGTCACAAGATGAGCAACCAACGAGCCTTTTTTGACAGTCACAACATGAACAAAAAACGAGCCTTATTTTTTGACAGTCATAAGATGAGCAAAAAACGAGCCTTATTTTTTGACAGTCATAAGATGAGCAAACTATGAGCACCGTTGTGTCATTCGCGTCAGGGAAATATAAATGTTATTGTCAAAAAGTATAAGGAAATTTGTTGAATTAAGTAAAAGAACCAATGCCTGTCATCACATATCCCATTATGACCAGAAGAGACTATGACATCTCTTAATGATTTATCGGCCATGGTATGTAACATTAGCGGTCCCGCAATGTTGGACCAAGAACTTCCATCACCCTTTGCGCCAGGCCTGGTGGGCAGTCACGCTTTAAATGCGCAGTTAATTATGGCGATCTCTTATTCTCAAGTTCGCTCCAATGTGTGTGCATTCGTTTAATCAGGCCGTCTTAAGAACATAGGGGGCCCTGGGCACAGCAATGCACTGGGGCCCCCAGCAAAACAACACACCAGGGTCGTTAAAAGGGGAGGGCAAAGTGGGGAACTCACCCCATGCTAAAAAATGGGGGGGGGGGGTTGGCGCATACATTTGTTGCTCCAAACCCAAATCACAATGAGGAATAAAATTGTAAATAAGAATAAATATTCAAAAATGTTAAAAATAGGTTAATTAAACTTATTTATAAAAAAAAAAATCATTCCAATTAAATTATGGTTTTAAAACATCAGAAATACATTATAACTCATCCCAGATGAAAAAGGGGGAGGGCAAGGGGGGGAACCCACCCATGGCAAAAAAATGGGGGGGGGGGTTGGCGCATACATTTGTTGCTCCAAACCCAAATCACAATGAGGAATAAAATTGTAAATAAGAATAAATATTCAAAAATGTTAAAAATAGGTTAATTCAACTTATTTATAAAAAACAAAATCATTCCAATTCAATTATGGTTTTAAAACATCAGAAATACATTATAACTCATCCCAGATGATGATAAATCATCTTGTTGTCATTTGATTACTTAGTCTTTCTGCTTCACGCCTCGTTTTTCCTTTTCCTGATCAGTGTCAGCTGATACATATTCTAGAGCATCTTGTATTTTTTCGAAACGTTGACGGCATCAAAATGTGCCGACCATCTTGTGCCAGCCAGATGCTTTACGACAACGAGAGGTTTTCCTAAGGAAGATACCAGAACATTCCATTGATGTGTGGAAGCTGAGAAAAGGGTATATAGGCGCTGAAGAAAGTCAAAGAATTGTCCAACTTGTAGACAAAACCCTGCTTCTTTTAAACCCACTAAGTTCAGACTGTTTCCAGCACAAGGAACATACACGGCAAACTCGTTCCATTGACGCAGCCGTGCTTGCAATCCACGCAGTGTAGCGTCCATAGACATATACATTTAAAGCTTTGTCATACGATTGACCACGGCAAATTGAAGGCGGAATTTTGTTCTCATTCAGGAAATCAAAATCATTGTGTGCTAGAACCTTTGATACAATCTGTTAGATCCTTTACTACTTGGGAAAGTATGGAAATGAACTTGATAAAACGTTCCACAGACTTACATCCTCTAATGTACCGGACCGTAAATGTCAGTTGATCAATGTGTGAAAAGTCTGAAGTGGAATCATAACTTATTGAATAATACTTTGACTCTGTAACTTCTTCCAGAATAGGACAAAGGACATGTTGCGCCACTAGCTCAATAAATTATTCTCAAATATTTGCCGACAGATATGATGTGTTACCCTTTCCAGCATTTCCTTTATAGTTTGAGGCACTCTTCCAAAAAAAAAAAAAAAGGATTACATTCACTTAACAGCTCTTAAATACCTAATCAATTTCAACTAGCTCAATAAATTATTCTCAAATATTTGCCGACAGATATGATGTGTTACCCTTTCCAGCATTTCCTTTAAAGTTTGAGGCACTCTTCCAAAAAAAAAAAAAAAGGATTACATTCACTTAACAGCTCTTAAATACCTAATCAATTTCCATTGCTTACTGACCCAATAGTTTGATCCAAACCTCTGGAGGCAAGGAAGCGAACGCCATAAACCCCACGAGTCAGAACTTGATGCCAGTACTTCTGTTTTGACCTATGGTCTTTGATTAATAAAGGACCTAAACACCTGGCTTCTTTCAGTCGAAGCAAGTATGCGATCACATCCTTGCAATGCACTACTCCATTTTCATGTTCTACAATGAGATTGTTATGTTTCCAATAATTGAATCCTGATATAGCAAAGGGAAATACTTTTTTGGACAATAGACGACATGCAAAACAATACAAACAACCTTGGTATGGTGAATAGAGAAGCCATTCAAGTTTTACATACTCGCCATTCCGCAGTTCACGTTTGAACATATTTCTTGATAAATACCTTGTCTTAGTTCTTTTTTCTCCAGCTCTGCCTGAGTTTGAAAGGTTGCAGTCATGATTCTGACAAAATGATGGCCCACGGTGAAAACAGTACTCAACTGTACAATATTCCATCTGTGTGGTGAATCACACTCTCGTTTTCTGACAGTTTTGTGTGTTTCAGTTTTTACAATTTCCCAAGCAGAGGAAACAGGTAATAGTATTGTCTGGAAATAGATGGCTGGATCAATAGAGGATGTAAATTACGCTACTTTATTTTGAGGAGCACTACTAGTATTTGATATTTCGATTGGATGTAACCAAGACGTTAATTTTGCAAGTTTACCCGTTCTCTTCAGCTCTTTTTCTCTTCTGTGCTCCAATTACAAAACTGTTTTTTTTAAATTCCCGCTTAAGGGGTTAAACACCTATAAATACATTAATTATTTACAAGTATTTCTATAGTAATAGCAGCAATCGTTTAAAATGGATTTGTCTGTACCTTCAGACTGACGTGTGCCCCACTAAAAACGAACATCGGGAAATGATCAATAGCCATGTTGAAATAAATAAAATCGATCTCTGTGTTTGAGCTACCGGGTGTGTAAGATTAAAATGATTTGAGCTTTAAACAGTGAGCACAATTATGTCTAAATGCCTATATATTTCTGCCTACAGCTCAGACATACCAGACCTACGGTGACTATTGGGTTCTATTTATCATCTAAATATTTTTAAAGACACAGAATACAAAATATTTTGTATAAAGTTATAAAGTTATTTGTTTTTTGTTTTGTTTTTAAAATAAATTTACTTTTAAAAAAAGTTATTCACTGGTGACTTACATGTTACTTACATAATGCTAATTAAATTCAGTAGTACTTTAACTGCTGCTAGGATATAATTGTATCCATTAATTTCACTACGGAGCAGTGGCGCATCTAGGGTTATTAGCGCCCGGGGCTAACATCTTTGTCTAACTTGATTGTAAACAAATGTGCTCACTTTATTATTTTTTGATTCCCAGACGGGAGAGGTAAAACTTGTTGAAAAGAGTTATTCCACTTTAAAAGTTTAAAAAGTATGCAACTTGTGATTCGAATTTATAATATTAATTTTGGAACGTTCCGATAAAATCCAAGGTTAAAATTGGGAAACATGCTGTCCATTGATTTTTAAATCAAATTCAATTGCAAAAACTTCTCAATATTCATTAACAATATTTGCAACATAATGCTTTTATAAGAGTGAGTCTCCTAGAAGCGCGGCGCCCTGGGCAAGTGCTCATTGTGCCCATGGCTTAATACGGCACTGCGTTTAATGGCATAACACTAATGTACGTGCATCCGTTAAATGACATGACTCCAATTTACATGATTTTAATAATGACATCATGATTGATCAGCTGATTATGTAATTGTTACGCACTGACTTGTATTGGGAGAAATTAATCTTCTATTTTAATTTTAATTGGCTCGTTGTAAACAGTGCCTAACAAAGGACGATACCATAGAATCAACAATATTAAAGATACGACCCAAAACAGTTTCTAGTTACAATTAATAAGATTTTATTAAGTCTTAAGATAATTACAAAAGAAAATATAAATACAATCTTCAAGTTACAGTGTGGTAGATCTTGTACCGGTACACAGTTAACACAGTTAGAATAATGTGCCAATAAATAATTCGAAATAAACACATATGAGCACACAAATACACAAAGAATAAAACACGCCTCGTAAAGTTAATAAAATCTATCTGAATCTCCGTCCCTTCGTTTTTGTCAATCCTTTATATACATGTAGCGTAAGACGCTTCCAGAAGGACTTATGACGTGTTGTTGACATATCTCGGGTTAAGGAGCACATTCGAGAAGATACCCGGAGACATTCTACCCAATGTGTAATTGGAAGCCGATTGTAAACAAGATACATCAAAGAGATTTAGCCACGCCCTCAACAGACGTTATTGTCTGCTAGGAGTGTACTGCGAGGTCGAGGAAAGTTCACGCACAGGAAATTGTGCTACATAACAGTAGAAAAACAATTTTTATTTATTTATTATTTAATAAACCCAAAACATGATTGGAAATTAAAAAGTGTCATTTAAAAAATGTATGCGACTATAACTAGGAACCTATTAGTAGATTATTGAAGAATATAAATTGTGTTTTTGAGAACATTTGTAAAATTTAAATGCATTTGTTACGCACTGACTTGTATTGGGAGAAATTAATCTCCTATTTTAATTTTAATTGGCTCGTAGTAAACAGTGCCTAACAAAGGACGATACCATAGAATCAACAATATTAAAGATCCGAAACCCAAAGCAGTTTCTAGTTACAATTAATAAGATTTATTAAGTCTTAAGATAATTACAAAATAAAAGAAAATATAATGACAATCTTCAATTTACAGTATGGTAGATCTTGTACCAGTACAAAGTTAACACAGTTCGTATAATGTGCCAATGAATAATGATGAAGTGCGAAAATAAACACATATATAAGAACACAAAGAATAATACACGTCTCGAGAAGTTAATAAAAGCTATCTGAATCTCCGTCCCCGTTCGTGCCTTTCAATCCCTTATATAGGTCGCGTAAGCCCTGCCTTCCAGAAAGACTTTCGACGTTTCTAGAACAATCACAATCATTCTACAAAATACTATTTGGTACAGATTAATTATTTTTAGTGGCTGGCAGCATAAACACGACAGATCAAACGAGTAAGCCACGCCCCTCTGAGAACACAGCGTCTCATGCGGGGTCAATCATAGGGCACGCACGAGAAAAACTATGTAAACAAGCTCTATACAACACCTCGCCTCTTAAAAGAAAAAAAATCATTTTTCAAAAATGGAATTCTTTTTCTATTAAAAATTGAATAAAGTACATTTCTTACTTTCAAAATATTAGACAAAAAGCTTCTTAACAGGTTATAAACATAAGTGAAACATAATTTCTGGACAAAGTCAAGAAGTCCTTCCGTGTGTGCCGATGACATCCACGTGTCTTTTAAAAGTTTAAGGGAACCGCGAACCGTGTGGCCAAACACCAGTTCGAAGGGGCTGAATCCAAGTGATTCTCGAACTACTTCTCTTGCGGCGAACAATAGCATGTTGATTCCTTCATCCCAGTCTTTCTCTTGTTCTAGGCAGTAGGTTCACATCATGTTCTTCAACGTCTGATGGAATCGCTCAAGTGCTCCCTGTGACTCAGGATGATATGCACTTGACAAGCAGTGTACTATGCCCAATTGGCTCATCACTTGTTTAAATAGTCCAGCCTTGAAGTTGGTTCCTTGATCAGATTGTACCGACTGTTGAAGACCAAACTATGTAAAAAACTTCGTCAGGGCTTTGACGATGTTTGGAGTCTGTTGATATTGCGAAAAGGAATCGCTTCTGGGAAACTTGTTGACGCACACATGATTGTCAGCAAGTATTGGTGACCTGATTTAGTCTTTGGCAGAGGTCCAACGCAGTCTATAATAACGCGACTGAAAGGTTCTTCGAATGCAGGAATGGGTTGAAGAGGAGCTGCTTGTATCTTCTGATTTGGTTTCCCTACCACCTGACAAGTATGACATGATCGGCAGTAGTCAACCACATCTTCCTTGATTTGGGGCCAAAAGAAAAGTGACGTGATTTTGTGTTATGATTTGTTTACTCCCAAATGGCCTGAAAGTGGTGAGTCATGGGCTAAGTTCAGGACTTCGTTCCGGAATGGGGTAGGAACTACTATTTGATGAACTATCCTCCATTCTTCATCAGCATTTGCGTCTGGAGGTCGCCATTTTCTCAAAAGTATGTCATCTTGAAGGTAATAACTTACAAGTAATTGGTCAGCTTCTTCTTGGGTCAAAGCGTTCTCTCGAAGTTTGACTATTTCTGGATCACTCTTCTGTTCTTCAATAAGTTGCATTCGAGTTGGAGTCTTGTAATTACTAGCCTCTTCATTTAGACTTGCAAAAATGTTTTTCCACAGGTCAATTTCAGGAAGAATTGTATTGCTTTTTGTGAAATCTCTTTTTGGAGATCTTGGAAGTCATGGCCCTTGTCACAGCACATGCTGGATACAATTCTTGATCTTCTTCCTGATTTTCAGTTACACAAGTTCAATGGGTAACGATGGGTTTGGCTTTAATCTCCCACCGGGTAAGTCATTACCTAGCAGCAACGAGATGCCGTCCAATGGTAATGTTGGTCGGATACCCACAATCACAGGTCCTGAGACTAAGTCTGATTTTAGTTTGATGAGATGTAAAGGTACATCTATGCATCCCAGCTCTACACCTCGTAAGAAGATGTTTCTCCCAGTAGCAGTAGATTCAGACAAGGGAAGTATACCCTCAAGTAGCAAGGACTGTGAAGCACCTGTATCTCGTAAGATTTTGATTGGTCGTAGACTGGACAAATGGCAGTGATACGAATCCTTCCGATATGAAAGGCAAGAAGTCTTGCATAACATCGGTAATTTCTGATGTAGAATTTTGGACCTTGGTAGGTAAACTCTGGTTGGAGTCTTGAGAACATCCGGCTAGGGTAGAGGAAGTAAAACTCTGTGTAGATTCGTCAAAACTTGCACACAAGTCCTCAATAAAACGCCATCTGGAGGAGGCCATCTTGGAGCAAAAGGATCTTGGCGACAAGCTCATAAAACTCGCAGTCGAAGCAGGAACTTGGCTGGAGTCAGTAAAACTAGCCTTATTGTTCATAATGGAACTCTTGGATGAGTCGTGACAAACCTCTTTGAAGTTTGTATAGACATCTGGAGAGCAAAAACTCTTGAATTTTGAAAATGTGTTTCCAGATGTATGACGAGACGTACAAGCGGAGACTTTGTGTTGTGTACCATGATGTGTGGTCTTCTCAGTTTTCTTCTTGAGTTTCCAGCAATCATGTCCTTCTTTTCACAGTAGGCACATGTGTCTTTTGCACTTGTTTCTTTTGTACCGGTCTTGAATGGTTTTTGTGAAGGTTTGCTGTAAGTTGATAATGTTGCCTTATTGTGCTTGTGTTTTCTGGTGTCAAATGGGTTCTTTGAGAATTGACGTGTAATGGTGAAGTCGTCAGCTAACACTGCTGCCGTATGTGCGTCACCTTCGCAACGGTCTGCAATATGCATTCGAACCTCTGTACGAACATAATTCTTGAACTCTTCCATCAGAATGAGGTTCTTGAATTTCTTAAAGTATGACTCAGTGTTGTTTGCGTGATGCCACTTGTCCAGGAGCCGTTCCTTTCCCGGAGGAACTCAACATGAGTCTGGCCATCACGTTTCCACAATTCCCTAAACTTTTTACGGTATGCTTCGGGGACAATTCATAAGCCTTAAGTATTAAAGTATTTACAAGGTTATAGTCCATGCGCTGTTCCTTGTTCAAGGACAAAAAGACTTCGGATGCTTTTCCGGTCAAAGCTGGTTGAATTAAGGTGGACCACATATTTTCCGGAATTTAAAAATTTTGTGCAGTTATTTCAAACTATGCAAAATATTGGTCAACCTCTTTGTCTGTAAATTTAGAGATTACTTTTGCAAATTTAATTACATCGCAACCCTGACCGACTGGAGCCGTGAGTCTATTTTCCATTGCTCCTAAATTGGCTGTTATTTCCATTTCTTTTAATTTGATTTGTAGCTCTTTCTGTGCTTCTAGCTCCAGCTGTTTAAGCTCACGTTCTTTTTCTCTCTGGGCATCTGGTTCCATTTGTTTGAGCTTTAGTTGGAGCTCCATTCTAGGATCATGCGGTTGTGTGACTGAAGCCAGTTCGTCCTTCGACAACACCTCTTCATCCACTAAGTGGATGATGATCATATCTCGTACGGTCTTTTTTTACGGCCGAATGAGCTACATTTATTCCTAGAGCTTTAGCAATGGAAAATGGCTCTTTCTTAGAGCATTTGTCTAATGCCTCTACTGATAAGTTTTCAACATCAAAATCCATTTTGACACAAACAAAATATAACCATAATTTTGAATAAAATGTAAGCTTAGTGCACACACTAATCTAATTGAATTTGAAGAAAAATTATAACCAGCTATGTTGTTGGTATCATAAAATGGTATCGTGTACTAAATTTAGCTTGAGTATTTAAAAGTAAACAGTGGGTCAAAATCCTCAGAAAAAAACTCAATTTATTATTGGTGTAATAAAAATTATGGATTAAAATTATCCTCGGAAAAGCTCACCCTTTGTTAAAATGGGGGACTAAATAAGAATAAAACATGGATTCGATTATCCCCGGAAGAGTCCACAATTGTTACAATTGGGGTCTTGAGAGAAATAGTAATAATAATATGAATTCAGTATTATCGCGGACGAGTAGCCCAATTAGTTACAATTGGGTACTTGAGAAAAATAATAATATGGAGTCTTCTATATCCCGGAGGAGCAACACAATTTGTTACGCACTGACTTGTATTGGGAGAAATTAATCTCCTATTTTAACTTAATTGGCTCGTTGTAAACAGTGCCTAACAAAGGACGATACCATAGAATCAACAATATTAAAGATCCGACACCCAAAGCAGTTTCTAGTTACAATTAATAAGATTTATTAAGTCTTAATATAATTACAAAAGAAAAGAAAATATAATGACAATCTTCAACTTACAGTATGGTAGATCTTGTACCGGTACAAACTTAACACAGTTCATATAATGTGCCAATGAATAATGATGAAGTGCGAAAATAAACACATATATAAGAACACAAAGAACAATACACGTCTCGTGAAGTTAAAAAAAGCTATCTGAATCTCCGTCCACGTCCGTGCCTGTCAATCCCTTATATAGGTCGCGTAACACCTGCCTTCCAGAAAGACTTATGACGTTTCTAGAACAATCACAATCATTCTACAAAATACTATTTGGTACAGATTAATTATTTTTAGTGGCTGGTGGCATAAACACGACAGATCAAACGACTAAGCAACACCCCTCTGTGAACACAGCGTCTCATGCGGGGTTAATCATAGGGCACGCACGAGAAAAGTTATGTAAACAAGCTCTATATGACAGCATTGGTCTAATCAAGTGAATTTCTAGACTTGTTTTGTTTTTTAAACTGTACTTGAGTAGGTAAAGAAATAACCTCCTCTTTATCTGATGTTATTTCATTTTCCCAAGTCCCTCGAGTAATGAGAAGAATCACCTAGCGATTCGCCTTATTTAATTTGATGTGGTTTTTCTCAACTCATTTTACATTTTCAGTGGCTTTTTTCATTCAAGCAGATAGGTCTTTTCGAATCGTGATAACAGAAAAAAAAGGGATTGCATCAATTAGATTGGGTTGGGTTCTTCTTCTATACCTTAAGTGCCCACGATCAATTTATTGATCATTTTAGCTCCAATGCATGTAGATGGGATTTGCAATGTTTCTGTTCTGGTATTGATGAGGAAATTTCACTGATTTCCAGTGCCACTTTGTGAGGGGATCATGCATGAGGGGTTTGAAGGCTTGAGGCAATAGACACAAATGTGTCTAGTGATGTCGTCTCAACCGTTCCTTTTGAAAGATTGTTCCAGTCCCTGATTGTCTTGGGCAGGAATGAGCAGCTTCTATACTGGCTTCTTGCTTGTATGAGCCTGAATTGCCTGTCATGGCATTGTCGCTGTCTATGGGGGAGAGGGACGAGTTTCTGTTTAATACTAGAACAGTGGACCAGCCCATTATTTATCTTGTACATCATGGAGAACCTGAATTGTCGTCGTCGTTTCTCCAATGGTGACCAGCCTAGTGTTTCCAGCATGTTGCAAACACTAGAGGTATTCCTGTAGCAGTTTAGGACAAAGCGTGCTGCTCGTCGCTGGACCGCATCCAACCTGTCAATGCTCTTCTGGGTAAATGGGTCCCAGACTGAAGATGCATAATCTAAAATCGGACAGACAAAGGCTTTATATGCTCTTTCTTTCACACAGGAGCTGCCAATCTTTAGATTTCGCCTTAAGAACCTTAGGGTTGATTATTTTACTCGACAAAAACGCTTTCCTTAGTTCGAAAGTGCAGAGTAAAAAGATACTCTCATGACAAATAATTGTCCTTAGTAATAAGATTTTTTTTCGTAAACGTATTGATGACCTATTGCAGTGGACTTTTTCTCCTCTTTTCTTTCGCTCTTCCCTTTTTGATCTCTCCCTCGTTTACTTTCAGTCACATTTCTTTTACTGCCCACGGATACTACGTATGGTATCTAAGTGATATTTCTTTTTTTTATATTTATACCGTTTTTTTCTGTTGTTTTGTTCACTGACGAAGGCTTTCTGCCGACACGTTCGTTCGTTTTGTTGCGTTTCTTTCTTCATGTTTAACCCTACTCTGTCTTATTTATTTTACATTGTGCTAACCTGATTGCAGTCTCTCAACTTATTACCCTTCATGATCATTAACGTTTTAAACATTAATTTAATTAAAACGTACTCTTTGTATTCCATTTGTTTATATTCCACATTCATCTAGTACATAATAACATTATAGGTTATTAAATCTGATATATCATTTACATTTCACATCCATCTACTACATAATCAAAATAAAGCTAATTATATCTTTCATATCGTTCATATTCCACATTGACCTACTGCCTACTGTACAATCACATTGAAGCACATTATATCTAAACAACCGTTCTACATTTTCTCATCAGTCAAGGAACTGTGTCCCAATGTCTCAGTCCAATTGTGTCATAACGACGACCCCAGTAACAATTAAAAACAATGGTATTGAATTCAATTGTTTACCACCAATCTATGTTTCCTTTATATGAACGTTTTTATTTATGAAACGGTTAGGGAAAACATGATGTGTATTTTTTCAATATTTTGTTTTTAATAAATGAACATCTTAAAAAGGTTCCGATGTATATTACATGATTAATGGCGTTATATTTTTGATTGATATTTGATTTATCAACATATTATCATTAGATAAAAGCATAGAAGAATATTGTAAGAGTACGATATTAAAAAAAAAATGTATACGTATTATAAGATATATTATATATATATATATATTTATCACCTTTAAAAATTAAAAAAAATTGTAAATTAAAATAAATATAAGAAAAAAGTAATTAACAAGAAACATGTTTTACGTTAAAAATCAATTTTGTGAATTGTTTAAAATAATAGGTTAAAAAATATGAAATAAATTATCACAAAATTATTACAGTCCAAAGGAACATCTTCAAATTCTTAACAGCCGTTTCCAGATTTGTGTGAATAATTGTTGTGGGTCGCCACAGCTTGACAAACGTGTTCAAGGCATTAGAAAATTTAAGAATAACTGGATTAAGTGGAAGAATAAAAAAAGATGGCGTGGGTTAGAATTTCTTTAATTTACTTTTCTTTTTTTTTTTTAATCCTTTTATTTAGAAAAAAAAAACCAACATTTATATTATGTAGCCATTTAGTGGCGTGGCTTACACAGTTTAAATAAAACACAGTCGCTGAAACAGGTCTGCGAACTATAGCTTTATTCTTAGGTACAATACGTTGACAGTTTAATCTCTCACACTATCTAAAACGTATTCACTCGGTATCAGACACAGCTGACCACTCGTACACAGCTGACCACTCGGACACAGCTGACCACTCGTACACAGCTGACCACTCGGACACAGCTGACCACTCGTACACAGCTGACCACTCGGACACAGCTGACCACTCGTACACAGCTGACCACTCGGACACAGCTGACCACTCGTACACAGCTGACCACTCGGACACAGCTGACCACTCGTACACAGCTGACCACTCGGACACAGCTGACCACTCGTACACAGCTGACCACTCGGACACAGCTGACCACTCGTACACAGCTGACCACTCGGACACAGCTGACCACTCGTACACAGCTGACCACTCGGACACAGCTGACCACTCGTACACAGCTGACCACTCGGACACAGCTGACCACTCGTACACAGCTGACCACTCGGACACAGCTGACCACTCGTACACAGCTGACCACTCGGACACAGCTGACCACTCGTACACAGCTGACCACTCGGACACAGCTGACCACTCGTACACAGCTGACCACTCGGACACAGCTGACCACTCGTACACAGCTGACCACTCGGACACAGCTGACCACTCGTACACAGCTGTCCACTCGGACACAGCTGACCACTCGGACACAGCTGACCACTCGGACACAGCTGACCACTCGTACACACTTGACCACTCGGACACAGCTGACCACTCGGACACAGCTGACCACTCGTACACAGCTCAGAAAACAGAAAAGCCATAGCCTTAAATCCCCACTGCCTTATGTAGTCCAAAAATAATGACCACGTAATGAGATTTTTACCAGTCCCACGTGGGACAAGTCCCCTATTGGACAGGTATGCCTAGCTCAGTGACTGTGAACATGGATACAAAATCTTGTCACAGGAGCGTGTCTTCTTTGCCCCATAGGTGGCACCCTACAAACATAGGTGGCACCCTCAAAACATAGGTGACACCCTGAAAACATAGGTGGCACCCTACCAGTGGCGTAACAACGTGTTGGCATTGGGGCAGTCTACAAGAAGTGGCACACTGCCACAGTGAAAATAGTTCATACCTTGGAATACGTAAATAAAATTGATGAAATTCATAGAGGTGTTATTTTAAATATGAAGAGATTTGTTATTAAAAAGATGTTATATTTTTAATTTCATTTTTTGCTTGTATTTCATGCGAAGGTTCTATGAACTTGTATCAAAGAATCTTTTGCACCACTTCAAAATATTAGTGTCCAAATCCAAAGTTGATGTAGCTCTCATTTAAAAGTTATTAGAATCATATATTTGAACTATATAACACTAAGTGTCCTGTCTTTGTAACCCAACATATCAGTTATTGACGTATGTAATCACTATCTCTTTGTCTAAGCACGTTTTAAATGTTTCGCCTTCAAGTTTTCGATCTCTCCTCTATAGACAATGTCATCATATCATTAAGACGCCTAAATGACAACAAAATAAATGTTACAATTAAAACACCGTTCCTATATTTACAACTTCGCTAAACATTTTTTTGTTTTACTCAATTTTACTTTCAATGTTTGATTCTTTTATAAATAGTGTGTTCCCCCAACATGAAGAATGTGGACTTATTTTACAAATATGAAGGTTTGGGGAAGACGTACTACATCTCTAAAGGCAAGTTCAATACCGACGTTGAGGCTATGGATATGTGTAAAACCCTGTGTGCATATCTCGCTGAGATAGATGATCAAGCAGAAGGCGATCTAGTCATCAAAATGCTTGAGAGTCAAGACACCACTGGCATGCTTATAGCAGGATCAGACAGGTCCAAGGAGGGGGATTGGAAGTATGACAGGACTGGAAGACACGTAAAATACTTCAACTGGTGCAATGGAGAACCCAATAATGTCAAAAACGAAGACTGCATGGGATACAAAAAGGGGCTTTCTTGCATGTGGGACTATTCTTGTTACTATCGTTATAAAAATTTTCATCTTCGTTACTTATGTGAAGTATAAATTGATTTATCAATGTTAAGGTCCAGGATTTTAATCCTCAGATCAATGTGTCTTTGTTATCAGCAATTCTTTTTTATTGTTTTGACTTTCTTATTCTTCAAATCTTAATTTCTTTGATCTGTTAACTAGACTGTCAACGCCATTAAGTACAGCAGGTTTGATAATGAGACTAAATATTTTAAATATTATTACCTAAAAGAAAAAAAAAGCAATATGCGATGCTGAGACTTTTTCAAAACATTTTAATGAACAAAAATTATTTGAAATTTTTAAGATTTGATTGTATAAAACTTGAATAGGTAAAGTAAATTTTTGAAATTATATTTATTTTTTCGCCACATTCTAAAAATAACTTTTTGACTTATGTAATACTGGTAAGCATGATCAGTCCAATTTCTTTCTTTCCAATAAATAAAGTATTTAGAAATTATAAAATATAGTTGTCTTTTTTTCTGTTTGTTATTTTGAGGCTGAAATTAAAATCCATACATTTTGTTGCACTGCTTGATATTATTATCTTATCATTCCTTGTGTATGGATTTAGTCCATAAATCTACACTGCTTGCAGATTACACAATTGACACTCTTATACATTGCAATCGTATCATTCCTTGTTATGGCTTCAGACCATAAATCAAGATCTATCCGGTCACATCCCAAAAGGAAAAAAAAAAAAAATTAAATGTTTCTTTTTTTGGGTGGGGGGTGGCAAGAAATAATCTGTTTCATTATAAACGGGGTTTGAAAGATACATTTAACAATTATTTGGCCAAAAAATATTTTTGTTGAAACTAATCATGACATTCGACAATTATTTTGGCCATCCCCGGAAGAACTGCGATAGCGAGCCGACCCAGAGCGGTAATTTAACACACTTTTGAAACAAAAATAACTGTTTTGAAACCAATCATGGCATTTGACAATTATTTTGGCTATTCAATGAAGAACTGCAATAGCTGGTCGACCGTGGGTGAGAGAGGAACAAGCCAAAAAAATCAGTTTAATATCGTATTGACTCTGACCCACGTAACAGATTTTAAATAAAATTTATCAATAGATATATAACATATTTATTTTCCACTCCTGGTTCAAATAAATTATAATTTAAATTTAAATATATTTTCATAACAAGTGTACGTAACACTATTGTGTAGTGGTGCTGGTTGTCTGTTTTTTACATGTGTGTATATTTTTCTCTGTTTTTTTTTTTTAAATGAGTGATTCATTTTTTTAAACTCTTCGATACATGTTATGGGAAATTGTGATTTCTCCTTATGTATTTTGTGTTTGCTTTTGTCAAGTTTTGTTCCATATCCTAGTCTTTTTCCTATGTAGAAATGTGAAAATGAATGTTATGTTTTATTTCTAATTGCTAATCCTATAAATCTAATTCTGAGGGCTTGTGTTTTTGTTTGTATATCTTGTAAATCAGTTGAATCAGTGTTGTGTGTTAAATGTGTTGTATTGTTTTTTTGGAATATGTATTTCCTAATGTGTGTATTGATTTGTTTTGAGGATGGCTGATGGGGCCTTGCCTAACTGATCTTTTCTTTTTTTTTTTTTTTTTGGAATTTCTTTGGAGAGTGGTTTTTAATTTTTAAATTACGAAAGGTTGCCCCGTACAAATTTTTTTATTTTTTTTTTTTTTTTTTTTTTGTTTTTTTTGTGGGGTTTTTTTTTTTTTTTTTTTTTTTTTTTTTTTTTTTTTTTTGGAATATCTTTGGAGAGTGGTTTTTAATTATTAAATTACGAAAGGTTGCCCCGTACAAAATTCTTAACCAATTACAAAAAAAATCACCTAATGTGTTTTGTTGTAATAATTTGTGTAAGTATGTGTGGTCTATCCCTTTCTCTTGCTTTTTCTTTATCTGGTTATAATATGCATGTGTAACAGATGTGATTTTAAGCTAAATCCATCAACTGATTTGCTTATGATAGTAATTTTTACTTGTGGTGTTCATTGTAATATGAATAGTTTGGGACTCCATCCATGAAATACGAATCACATGCTTTCCTCACTTCCATCGATGAAAATAAAAATTGCTGTTTTTACTTTTTTTATTGACACAGTAAAACACAGTAAAGCACCACATAGGATAGTCAATGTTAGCTCGTGTAAGATACAAGAATGTTTACAAGTATACTCTCTCATTCATAATGTTTCACACAAAACAAACGAGGGTACTCACTGATTTTTCTTCCCTCATCCACTCTCGTTATTAGTCTAATTCTCCTCGAGATTCTCAAATGTCATCCAACCATCCCTGTAGCGCAGCGGTTCTCAACCTGTGGGTCGCGACCCCTTTGGGGGTCACGGGGCACTTTTCCAGGGGTCGCCTAAGACCATCTGAAAACATATATCCTTACAGCTATGAAGTAGCAACGAAAATAATTGTGTGGCTTGGGGGTCGCCACGACACGAGAAACAGTACTAAGGGTCGCCGCACTAGAAAGGTTGAGAACCACTGCTGTAGCGCTACAGCCCATGTAGGGCTTTGGCCGTCCTCACTACTTCCTTCCACTCAGACCTAACCAATGCTTTTCTTTTCCATGCTTGGGTTCCCAGTTGCTGTAGATCTTTTCCCACATTATCCATCCATCTAAGCCTAGGTCTGCCTTTGGGCTGTTTTCCTCTGGAGGTTTGTTGATGCAGCCTCTTCACTCCTCTGTAATTGGCATTCTTCCTGCCAAGGGTAGCCTACCATTTTTATGTCTGCTACTATCGTGGTATCCTGATATAGACTGTACAGTTTATGGTTGGTTCGTACTTTATTCTCACATTTATATATATATATATATAAAAATGCAGATGGCTGGCCACAGCTGTCAAAAAACGACCTAACGATAGAAAATCTTAAGCCGGTGTCACTGCCTTGGGCACTGACACCCTCACCATCAGAGTCTTCAAAAACAATCAGTTTTTTTTTTTTAAATGACTCATGTCTATAACATGCAATGCTCACCTTAACCCACCTAAGTTCTCTTCTGCTCTGCTAAATTCACATCAGTTAACTTCAGCTCACCTCCAATCACCTCAACTGACCTTAATTCTCCTCAGTTCACTTCAGCTTACGTAAACTCATCTCTGTTCACTTCAACTTATGATGATGATTATGATGATTGTGATGGTGATAATAATGACAGAGGTGATGGTGATGATAAGGATGTTGATCATAATATTGCTGCTGCTGATGATGATGATGATAAAAGTGTTTCATTTGTTCGACTTGGATGAAAGTAGTTGAATTGTTCGATTTGGGTGAAATTTGTTGAATTGTTCGATTTCGGAGAAAGTGGTTCATTTGTTCGATTTTGGTTAAAGTGGTTTATTTGTTCCATTTGGATGAAAGTAGTTGAATTTTTCGATTTTAGTCCAAGTGATTGATTTGCTCAATTAGGGTGAAAGTAGTTGATTTGATGGATTTGGATGAAAATTGTTGATTATTTCGATTTGAGTGAAAGTGCTTGATTTGTTCGATTCGGGATAAAGTTGTTGATTTGTTCGATTTGGGTAAAAGGCTTGATTTGTTCGATTTGGGTGAAATTGGTTGATATTCTTGATTTGGGTAAAAGTAGTTGATGTATTCGATTTGGGTGAAAGTGGCTGATTTGTTCGATTTGGGTGAAAGTGGCTGATTTGTTCGATTCTGGTTAAAGTGGTTGATTTGTTCAATTTGGTTGAAAGTGGCTGATTTGTTCGATTTGGGTGAAAGAGACTGATTTTTTCTATTTGGGTGAAAGTGACTGATTTGTTCGATTTAGGTGAAAGTGGTTGATTTTTTTCAAATTGGGTGAAATTGGTTACTTTTTTCGAGTTTGGTGAAAGTGATTGATTTGTTCGATTTTGGTAAAAAGTGGTTGATTTTTTGATAACTCTAACACTTGTTTTTTTGTTATAAATAACACGAGAGGAGAAGTTTTACATATTCTATTGTATTTTTTTTTTGTTCGTTTCGTAAAACCTTTCAAATTCTGACCACGCCTCTTTTCAGGTGAGTGGACGAGATTCCTTTCAAAAGAAACTAACATTAAAAAGTGTCCCATCCTCAGATTCTTCAAGAGATTTTTGACTGCCTACATTTTCAAAGATACACACGTTGACTCATGTTGTAGGATGAAGCTGCAGTAAGAAGAGATAGCAAGAATGGCTGCTTCGACTCGTGGCTATCACATGGTCTATAGACAATAAATACAAAAATTAGAATGCTATTTCAGATTAGTTGTCTTGGTACTTTTGTCGCCCGGACAAATCGTTTGTCCTCCAATGTCTGCTACGACAGAATTCTTCTAATGTCTGCTACTACAGGGAAAACAAAGAACAATTTAGTTGCATCGCACTTATTTCAAATGCCTGCACCTAAGGCTGATGTTCCACCCCACCCCCCAAACTCTTTTTCCCGTCAACCTACAATCCTTCAAACCCTTCTTAACATTAGATACCTGATGAAACAATGAACACAATGATTCGAAAATAATCAATTTTTTTTTTAATCTTTGATGACACGAATTACTTTTGAATACATCTTGTTTTATTCAAAAAATAAATTTCTTCTTTTTATCCCTTAAAAAAATGTTTCTTTCAGTTTTCAAAACACTTTCCATGATTTTTTTCTCATAAAACTTTTTTTAGTTTAATTTATATATTATCGGGTTCTTATCCGTCGAATTTATCCAAAACATCCATTATCATTTCATTGTAAGGGGAGAACAAAAAAAAGTGCAATTAAATGTAGGACATCGACTCTGTATAAAAACTTACAAGACTATGAATCCGAACATAGCCCCATAGATTAGTGAGTCCACATCCATTAAAGGACAAGAATGCATCTATTGAATGCAGTAGATTGCTGGTTTGGTTGCGCATCTAACAAACAACGAAACAAATAAACGCAATGCACATCTTTGTTTTTGTTTTAAACTCAAAAAAATGAGACGTCTAGGATAAAAGCAACCAGACATTTTATTTATTCTACTTTCATGAATAGAACTTATATAGCGACCAAGGGCGAATACACTTTATATAAACAATGGTAGTGTTTGCACTTCCTGTCACACGTCTAGTGCATAGATAAAACACCTGGACACATCTAAAAAAACCCAAAAAAAACATATTCTGATTGTTCAAGGATACATATTTATATCATAAATCTTCTATATCATAACATAAATGTTCTTTCTACATCACTGATGAGCTTAAACTCTGAATATATTTATATGTTAATGAAAGACGTATCATGGCAGCCACAGGTGACATGGGAATTTTAACATTAAAAATGTAATAATTTTTAGGACAATGTGTGTGTCAAAATAAAAACAATGACATCCTGCGTTTTATTGACGAGAGCCGTAAACACAGTTGGAATAAAATACTGGGAAAGCATCATTTATCTTGCGCACAAATCTAATACTAAAATCCGGTGACCTGGTGACCAAAGCTAGCCGACTACTTAACTTAATACATAATGTTTCCGTCATCGCATTAAACCATAGCAAAGATGGCGTGTCAAATACATGCGTGTGCTTAAAGAACACAAGTAGATCCCACCAAACATAACAGTCACATGTTTTAGATCTGTTGACCACGAACAAGTATTCACAGTTCTGCCAGCTACTCTAAGGATAAAGTATTCACAGTTATGCCAGCTACTCTAAGGATAAAGTATTCACAGTTATGCCAGCTACTCTAAGGATAAAGTATTCACAGTTCTGCCAGCTACTCTAAGGATAAAGTATTCACAGTTATGCCAGCTACTCTAAGGATAAAGTATTCACAGTTATGCCAGCTACTCTAAGGATAAAGTATTCACAGTTATGCCAGCTACTCTAAGGATAAAGTATTCACAGTTATGCCAGCTACTCTAAGGATAAAGTATTCAGAGTTATGCCAGCTACTCTAAGGATAAAGTATTCACAGTTATGCCAGCTACTCTAAGGATAAAGTATTCACAGTTATGCCAGCTACTCTAAGGATAAAGTATTCACAGTTATGCCAGCTACTCTAAGGATAAGGTATTCACAGTTATGCCAGCTACTCTAAGGATAAGGTATTCACAGTTATGCCAGCTACTCTAAGGATAAGGTATTCACAGTTATGCCAGCTACTCTAAGGATAAAGTATTCACAGTTATGCCAGCTACTCTAAGGATAAAGTATTCACAGTTATGCCAGCTACTCTAAGGATAAAGTATTCACAGTTATGCCAGCTAGTCTAAGGATAAAGTATTCACAGTTCTGCCAGCTACTCTTAGGATAAAGTATTCACAGTTATGCCAGCTACTCTAAGGATAAGGTATTCACAGTTATGCCAGCTACTCTAAGGATAAAGTATTCACAGTTCTGCCAGCTACTCTAAGGATAAAGTATTCACAGTTATGCAAACTACTCTAAGGATAAAGTATTCACAGTTATGCCAGCTACTCTAAGGATAAAGTATTCACAGTTATGCCAGCTACTCTAAGGATAGCCTATACCGCTGAAGACCTTAATAATTAAATTAGAATAATTAAACTTTATTTAAGACATCAATTATTTTTTTTAAGTAATGCTGCAACTGATAAAGAAAGGCTTCAATGGACGCCTTGTGGTTTATCATTAAATAAAACCCATTTATTTGCGTTAAATAAATGTAAAAAAAGTAAAAATTGTATTTTAATATCGGTAGGGAAAATATAATTTATTTATTTCATTAATACTTTTTTTTTACAGGCAGTTCTTTTAAATACGAATTTGTCTATTATTTACAAAACTTACATGAAAATGTTTCGAGATAACAAATTAACTTGAAATATTTATAATTAAATTACATTGGCAAAAATTATATGATAATTAAAGTACATGACTTGTGAAATGAATTAACTTTAAAAAAAAAATAAAAAATCATTGTATTACTGGCTGTATATAAATATACAAAATGAAAGCGATGTGGTCAATAGTAAGAAAATAAGTTGATTAACACAATACTCGAATTGGTCATGAGACAGCTGGATAGAAATATGTTTTACATAGTTGGAAAAAAAAATACTTTAATGTTTTACATACAATATCTACAGAAAAGTCATGGGATAAAACAAAAATGTATACTTAATCGTAGGTTTAAGATATGCGAGAATTTTGCACTTAAATGATTTAGACAAATTGAAGACATAAAATGGCGCACCTGTAGGTAAAAAATCAGCATTAAATTTTCTTTTTAATTATAATACATTCAATTTGATTTTGTACAAATAAAGAATGGGTTACGCAAAGCTTGTCGTTACAGAGTAGAGCATAGCCTGCTAAATAATGTGAAAGAGAATTAAAGTGAAATAACTCTTATATTACAAACAACTCAATAAAATACGTTGCGCCCCCTTTGCTTCATCGCCCGTCGAGTGCTTTCAGATACTTTGGCTCTATGAGTTTAGGCACCAGCTTGTGTCTGTGGACAAGACATTTGTTGTTATTTCAATGTCAAGTGCATGATGTCAATACACAATGTGTCTATCAGCCGGAAGATATCATCAGCGGACTCCAGAGATCAACATACAGAAACATGGCACAGTTATGAAAGATGATGTAGCAGTGAGGAAGCAATGCGTCGAGTGTGGGTATTCACTCATAATTGTTGCACACCGTTTTTGGGTTGTGTTTTATGGTGCGCGGCGTGTCGTGTGTGCTACTTTAGTCATGGAACCCTCTCCCCGCCATTAGGTTGGTGACGTAATGTCAATGGAGCTGTGACGTAGTGTCTATCGTCTGTCTTTGGTGTACGTGCTATTCGTGTGGCGGTTGGGGTGTGAAAAGTTTAGAAGAAGGTAGTTCTATATTTGTTTACACACAGCGAGTTACGTTATGCATGTATTTGATTCATTGTACAGCCTCGTCTATATGTTTCTGGATTAATGTTTACATTGCTATTGGAAAAGGTGACTTGTGTTCCATTCGGTGTTCTGGCGACGCATGAGCGTGTAAAGGAATGGGATGAAAGAAACCAATCGTAAACGGGCCGTTATGGTTGTAGGATACGTTACTGTCTTGACATGAGAAGACATGCCATATCTGCAGTGTTTGATCGTTGAAGGGGTTTACTGATATTTAAAATTATTACGTCGACGTTTCGAATGCATAACTTTAAACCAAAAAAAAAAGGTTCTTAATACTCCCTTGATTAACGAACGCTGGTCAATATTTGTCAAGTTGCACATTTATCGAACATCAAGTTTGAATAAAGCAACAAATACGTCATTTCATACCACCACCTTGCTATTTCAAGTATTCAACAAGATAAGGCAGTGGTCCCAATGGTTCCGTATTTCTCGGACATCCAAGACTGAACTCGGAAGACGGAAATCGGTAGAAAACAGCAACAACAAATGGGACAGCAAAGAGAAGAAGGTCAGTCCGTATCGGACATGGTGCTTCACGGACGTGTACCAACGACCTTCCGACGTGTACCAACGACGTTCAGCCAAAACAATTTTTTTTTTCCGCCAGAATAAATCGAATGAAGCTTCAAAAGAGAGAAAAAAAAAGTCGTCTTAATTAGCCTGCTTATTTTAACATTTCATCGTAGACACTTTTAACATTGTAAATCTAACTACATTTATAGATTTGATTTGTGGTTGAATGAATTGGTAGCTATCGCAAAGTTTATTTGTTTAGTTGGCAACCATAAATCATTTAAACTATTAAACGCTAGTCATAAGAGTTCAGGAACGTTGTTAAGATGATTAATGAAGATTCAAATGCGATGGATGGCTGGCAACGTGAGCGCCATGTCAGACGTATGTCTCTGACGACTGATCGGTCTCGTTTGTCAGTCTAGGATGTCGCTGAAATACGGCGTAAGTGTGATTACAGCTTAACAGTGGTGATAACGTTTCATAGCAGCAAGGAGGTGTGCAAGAAAGGACATATACGTTTACCTGATCGGGATCAGAAACATGAGCAGCACCGGGAAGACCATCTTCATGTAAGGGATCGGACTGAAGCCAAAGGCACAGAGGACGAGTAGCTGGACGATCTGTATGCCGGTGAATAAATGGATCTTTCTCTGTGGCACGCGTCGGATGTAGTGATTAGGTGGGTAGGCGGCCTGTAGGGACATGAGAATAAGACAGTCTAGATATGTAGTGATTAGGTGGGTAGGTGGCCTGTAGGGACATGAGAATAAGACAGTATAGATATGTAGTGACTAAGTGGGTAGGTGGCCTGTAGAGACATGAGAATAAGACAGTCTAGATGTGTAGTGATTAGGTGGGTAGGCGGCCTGTAGGGACATGAGAATAAGACAGTATAGATATGTAGTGATTAGGTGGGTAGGTGGCCTGTAGAGACATGAGAATAAGACAGTCTAAATATGTAGTGACTAAGTGGGTAGGCGGCCTGTAGGGACATGAGAATAAGACAGTCTAGATGTGTAGTGATTAGGTGGGTAGGTGGCCTGTAGAGACATGAGAATAAGACAGTATAGATATGTAGTGACTAAGTGGGTAGGCTGCATGTGAGGGCATGATAATAAGACAGTCTAAATATGTAGTGACTAAGTGGGTAGGTGGCCTGTAGAGACATGAGAATAAGACAGTCTAGATGTGTAGTGATTAGGTGGGTAGGCGGCCTGTAGAGACATGAGAATAAGACAGTCTAGATGTGTAGTGATTAGGTGGGTAGGCGGCCTGTAGAGACATGAGAATAAGACAGTCTAGATGTGTAGTGATTAGGTGGGTAGGTGGCCTGTAGAGACATGAGAATAAGACAGTCTAGATTTGTAGTGATTAGGTGGGTAGGTGGCCTGTAGAGACATGAGAATAAGACAGTCTAGATATGTAGTGACTAAGTGGGTAGGCTGCATGTGAGGGTTTGATAATAAGACAGTCTAAATATGTAGTGACTAAGTGGGTAGGCGGCCTGTAGGGACATGAGAATAAGACCGTCTAGATATATAGTGACTAAGTGGGTAGGCTGCCTGTGGGGGCTTGATAATAAGTCAGTCTAGATATGTAGTGACTAAGTGGGTAGGCTGCCCCTGGGGGGGGCATGATAATAAGACAGTGTAGATATGTAACGAGTAGATGGGTAGGCGGCCTTTAGGTTCAATTGGAATATGACAGTCTACACATGTAGAGTTTCAATACTTTAAATAACATTATGACGTCTGATATGAGAATAAGAGAGTCGACATCTATACATTTGCAAGATTTAATCAATATCGTGAACATCCTTTTAACATTAACCATTTAAAATTAAAGGGTCTTCATTTGCAATTAACAAGCGCCTCTCCTTTACACCGACAGAAGAAATATTCCGAAGTTTAGATCTAAGGTTTGATAAGTGGCTCGCTGTAAGGTTTGTTTTACAGTGACCACTATGTTATTCTGACCACTGGTAAGCTCTTCAGCTGATCTCCATTTTTTTTCTTTCTGATTCTCGTCCGTTGATCTTGTTGATGTGTTGAAAGCGTCCAGTCGAAACGTTCATGTGACAGTGCTGTTTTTTTTTTAACCTTTTAAGTTTTGACTCATCCTTTTCTTGTATTTGCTATAAACATAATGAAGCACTAAAGGGAGTATCCGCCAGATTTTGATAAAGGAGAATACAACTACAAAGCAATATTTATTTATGAGACAATTGTCAACTTTCTAGGGATTGGAGGAATTTTGGCTAAGCATGGTCTAAAAAGATGTCGCTTAAAAATTGGCGGAAAAAAGGGTCCTTTCAGTGGCGGCACTATTGTATGCCTTTGGGCAATGGAGGCACTATTTGAACTATTTGGAGAAGACAAACATTTGTGAACTGCACAAGGTACGATTTGGCGACGCAGAATTTATTTTTCATAATTCTATCAACATCTTTTAATAAAACTAAGTTATTTAATATAACCATTTTCAAGATCGACACCTACAATACTGTTTCATTTCCTCACCCAAAAAAAAAAAAAAAATTGAAAAATCATCGATTTGTTAAGAATATAATTTTATAATTTATTGTAAAAGCACATTAAAAAGTTTCAATTTTCATTGATTATTTTTCATAATTCTATCAACATCTTTTAATAAAACTAAGTTATTTAATATAACCATTTTCAAAATCAACACCTACAATACTGTTTCATTTCCTCACCCAAAAAAAAAAAAAATTGAAAAATCATCGATTTGTTAAGAATATAATTTTATAATTTATTGTAAAAGCACATTAAAAAGTTTCAATTTTCATTGTTTCACAAATTTTTTTAAATTTTATAATCCGAGAATTCACTCAAACTTTGAACCATCCAAATTTTAAACAAAAATCTTGAAGATTTATTTACAAAGATGTTAAATGTTGTTGTTTTTAAAAACGAACCTGTTCCGTGAAAAATAACAGCACTCTTTCAAACAGCTGATTTCCATAGAGTGCTTTGAAGGCCACGTAAAGGAAAAGTCCATCTAATACTGCACGGGGGACGAAGGTTAATGGCACAGGAAGCATGAACATTGACAGGCCAATTAGCACATGAGATATGATGCCAGATAATCTCGTCTCCCTCACATGGATGATGCTAAAATAATAATTTTAAAAAAAAAATTATAAACGCACTATACAGAAGGTGTCTTTGAATGTAATTTAGCGAAACTAGACTTTTTCTTATAAAATGATTTCTTACAAATAGTTATTGGAACGTATTTTAAATACATTAGATTAACATCTTCCGTACTGTATGTCAAAGATGGCATTATTTTATCTTACAAACGTAATTAAAAGAGTACATGGGATCGCAAAAGATTGAATCATATCGATAATGTCAAACGTGGATGTAGCAGAGTTCTTTGACCCAATGAATTCTATCCAGCGTAAAAAACCAGGTGACCAGTGCGTCGTAAAGCAGGGAATGATTTTATCTTCAGTATTGTTAAATAGCTCTCGAATGCAAGATCTGACTTCTTTGTGTTACCTCAGCACTTAAACACTAATACAGTGACTACCAAAAAAAACACTAAATTTAGACAAAAGGTCAGTGGTCCTCACACTTGTTGAACGTCTCCTTGCTCCACCCTCTCCTCCACGTCGGCCAACGCCCTCACGTGCAGGGGTGAGTGGGGCAGTGCCGCGTGGACCCAAGGGAATGCAAAGATGGACAGGATGGCGTTGATGATGGCCACAACAAACATGTCCCAGTGGTAGGCGGCGCCTTTTTTAAGTCTAAGGACACGTTGAAAATAACATTGGTTAGAGTCGTGACATTGTAAATAACATTGGTTAGAGTCGTGACATTACAAATAACATTGGTTAGAGTCGTGACATTACAAATAACATTGGTTAGAGTGGTGAAATTGAAAATGACGTTTGTTAGAGTCGTGACATTACAAATAACATTGGTTAGAGTCGTGACATTGTAAATAACATTGGTTAGAGTCGTGACATTACAAATAACATTGGTTAGAGTCGTGACCTTGTAAATAACATTGGTTAGAGTCGTGACATTACAAATAACATTGGTTAGAGTCGTGACATTACAAATAACATTGGTTAGAGTCGTGACATTACAAATAACATTGGTTAGAGTCGTGAAATTGCAATGACGTTTGTTAGAGTCGTGACATTACAAATAACATTGGTTAGCATCATGCAGTTAAAATTGTGTTTGAAATTTATACTCTGTGTAAAAGCCAGTGAGTCGTGTATTGAAACAAATCTCTTTATTAGAATCCTGCAGTGAAACTTTTTTTTAAAACGACTTATTTAAAATGCTTTCGTTACAGACAATTTTGTCGACTTATTGCAATACATTGTGATCATGCTCATAAATAACATTGTATTGGGGCAATAAGGGAATCTCTGAGTATTACAAAAAGAAACTAAAAAACAATTTAGAGTCTTTATTATTATTGAAAATACTAATTAAAGATAAGCGGATAGACTGTCACATCACCGAAAGCGAATCGACAGAAAGATTACTCTAGACTCACATATAATGGTGACAATAAACTGAATAGGAAAAGGACAGAGACATCTCTATAAACGCATTAGCATGAATTTTACAAAAGGCAAATTGCTATAATAAAAAAGTATAATTGATTCTTAACGCTTCTAGAGACACTTTACACAAAGTGAAGAGAGTGACATTAGACACACACACATAGACTTTAAAAGTACTCTGTAGATGATAAGAAATGTTCTTACTTATTACTGTCTCTGTTGACCAATGAGCTGACGATGTTCTGAGCCATAAAGAACAAAAGGGACAGAAAAAAACCTAAGCCACCAGCAGCGAATACAGCAGCTACAGGAAGTGACGTCACGTTGGAAACCTCAAACATGGTTTCATCTGGGTCGTATTTAAAAGGCTTCACTGAAATGACAATGAAAAATAACGCACAAATATTTAACTTTTCACTTGCTACTCCCAAAGTCCCATCCGCTGATTCTCAAATGTCATAAAATGGACCACTAACGCATAACATTTGTCTCCAAATCCCATATATTTATCCTTACATTATAATCATGTTGTCTACAAATCCCATCCATTAGTTCACACATGTCATACAGTTGTCCACAAATCCTAAACAAGTTAGCCATTGAATCTCATTGAGATTTCCCTAACTTCTATCCACAAGTTTCAATAATTAGTCTCTCAATAATTTGAAGTAATATCTTCAGCTCTAGATTTAAATCCACTATTCAAGGATGAAAAATAGATACAGGCATTTTGTGGATATAATGTATCAAATTTAACTCAAATAATCAAGGGGACACAAACGCCAAATACATTTTTTTTTTAAAATGTTCTCTTTAAATGTATTTACTTGAAACTTAAGAACAGAAAATAGTTTCACTCACTCTGAACATCCTTGAAGACAAAAGATCCAAAAAATGAGACTATTAGCACAGCCAGTGGGAGGGCGTAGTCAGCCAGAATCTCTCGCTTACCAGACGTCAAGTAGGGACTTTTGGGGTGGAGAAATAGCAAAATAATACTGTTAACTTCTCATGAGAACTTGAATTGTACGAGAACTTAAATTGTAAAAGAACTTGAATTGTACAAGAACTTGAATTGTACAAGAGCTTGAATTGTACAAGAACTTGAATTGTACAAGAAATTGAATTGTACGAGAACTCGCATTGTACAAATAGAAATGGCTAGAATATTGTATAAGAATAAGAGTTTCATTTTAATTTAACTAGTCAGATTGTCAACATCTAATGAAATACATTAATGAGTATTTCTAAATTTATAAATTCGACACTCGGTTTTTTTTTTGATACATACGTTTGATATGTATTTCAATGTACATCAATGGCTTTGTTTTTTAAAGAAAAGAAAAAAAAATTATATTATATTCATTGTTGGGCATCTTACGTTTTGGTGAAGTTAAAGAGGGTGAGTCCAAGCCAGACAGTGGTCAGCATGAGAAGTAGAAACAGCAGACTACTTTCTCTCATGCACGGATTGTCCAACTGACCAGGTGGGGCCGACGTCCCGTCCGTCCCATTTCCCGTTTCGTTAAGAACTAAATACGAGTGGGCCGTGGTGAACAGACCACTGGAGACTGAGGCGTTCAGTGGGTTGGTCGTGTTGCTGCCAGAGTAACAGGCCTTGGCGTGGTAGTTTGTGCTGAAATCTAAGAGCAACAATAAAAAAAAACGAAAAAACATTGTGTATTTAGAATACCGTTGAACCCCAGTTTTGCCAGCTTTTAATTTTTTTAAAGACATTCTTACTGCTCGCAAATCCATGGGTTAACAGCATATATATTGTGGAGAGTGGTAGTTCGGACCACGCACCAGCGCCGGCGCCAGACAGTTACCGGCCATCAGGGATTACGGCCGTCTGACACCGTCTGACAGGTACAGCCGGCGCCAGCTGACCAGGGATCACGATCGACGGATCAAGCCATCTGACCAGGGCATATTGTAAGGAAACCTTGCTTACTCTCTAGCTAAACTTCATCTAGATCTGGTACTCAATAAGGAAACAACTCCGGTGATACATTTGATGATTAAACACGTGTTCTTTATTGGCTGTCACTTGCTTACACTTTCACTCGTCTCACAACTCTGACTTCTCCCTCTATCTAGTTCTCAGTCCGGCCGCCTTCTCTCATACCATCCGGCCGCGCTCTGTCTTCGTCCCGTCCAGAGATCCCTATTTATACCTCCCCGTCCCATAGTTCCTCTCCCAGTCCAGGCGCCAGGTCTAGACGTCCCAGGTAAATGCCCTGGTCAGATGGCTTGATCCGTCGATCGTGATCCCTGGTCAGCTGGCGCCGGCTGTACCTGTCAGACGGTGTCAGACGGCTGTAATCCCTGATGGCCGGTAACTGTCTGGCGCCGGCGCTGGTGCGTGGTCCGAACTACCACTCTCCACAATATATTTGTTGTCACACGGGACCCTCTCGCTCAGTTGATCGAGGTTGGTCTCGTTTGATCCCATCTGCTTCGCCATAGAACAGCGAGGGGAAGGGTGGGCATTGAGAGCTAAGGTGTCAGCCGGAGGATTTCGGGGATAGTTTATTCGAAAGGGGATGGGAGTAGGGCATGCGGCTATGAAGCTCGAATCGAAGGCATGTCACGTGACGAGGCAGATAAACCGTTATGTTTTGCTTTTTCAAAATTTCGTTTTATGCTTGGTTAAAAGTCATTTTAACTTAACAGGGATGTTGTAAGCATTCTATGTTTACAAAAAACTAAATAATTCTACTTTTGTCTCTAATTTAAGGATTACAATTTCAGAATCAAAAATAGAACATAAGAAATAGAAGATGAAAAACACATACGTGAACACCCCCCTAAAAACAAAGTTGTTCGACTAAATCCTGTACAAATGTAATCTCGAGTAATGAGGGATGGGGCGGAAATATTGACAAAACATGCAGCAGACAAGTAACGCACTTTAGAAGAATACCAGTTTGTGCCCCCCCCCCCCTCTTTGTTTTTTTCAAGGCTCGGAGCCGCATTTTCTTTTCCACGCCTCTGAACTCTATTAATGTTCTAATTATGAAACTGTTTCACAAACTATTTCACAAACTATTTCACAAACTATTTCACAAACTATTTCACAAACTATTTCACAAACTATTTCACAAACTATTTCACAAACTATTTCACAAACTATTTCACAAACTATTTCACAAACTATTTCACAAACTATTTCACAAACTATTTCACAAACTATTTCACAAACTATTTCACAAACTATTTCACAAACTATTTCACAAACTATTTCACAAACTATTTCACAAACTATTTCACAAACTATTTCACAAACTATTTCACAAACTATTTCACAAACTATTTCACAAACTATTTCACAAACTATTTCACAAACTATTTCACAAACTATTTCACAAACTATTTCACAAACTATTTCACAAACTATTTCACAAACTATTTCACAAACTATTTCACAAACTATTTCACAAACTATTTCACAAACTATTTCACAAACTATTTCACAAACTATTTCACAAACTATTTCACAAACTATTTCACAAACTATTTCACAAACTATTTCACAAACTATTTCACAAACTATTTCACAAACTATTTCACAAACTATTTCACAAACTATTTCACAAACTATTTCACAAACTATTTCACAAACTATTTCACAAACTATTTCACAAACTATTTCACAAACTATTTCACAAACTATTTCACAAACTATTTCACAAACTATTTCACAAACTATTTCACAAACTATTTCACAAACTATTTCACAAACTATTTCACAAACTATTTCACAAACTATTTCACAAACTATTTCACAAACTATTTCACAAACTATTTCACAAACTATTTCACAAACTATTTCACAAACTATTTCACAAACTATTTCACAAACTATTTCACAAACTATTTCACAAACTATTTCACAAACTATTTCACAAACTATTTCACAAACTATTTCACAAACTATTTCACAAACTATTTCACAAACTATTTCACAAACTATTTCACAAACTATTTCACAAACTATTTCACAAACTATTTCACAAACTATTTCACAAACTATTTCACAAACTATTTCACAAACTATTTCACAAACTATTTCACAAACTATTTCACAAACTATTTCACAAACTATTTCACAAACTATTTCACAAACTATTTCACAAACTATTTCACAAACTATTTCACAAACTATTTCACAAACTATTTCACAAACTATTTCACAAACTATTTCACAAACTATTTCACAAACTATTTCACAAACTATTTCACAAACTATTTCACAAACTATTTCACAAACTATTTCACAAACTATTTCACAAACTATTTCACAAACTATTTCACAAACTATTTCACAAACTATTTCACAAACTATTTCACAAACTATTTCACAAACTATTTCACAAACTATTTCACAAACTATTTCACAAACTATTTCACAAACTATTTCACAAACTATTTCACAAACTATTTCACAAACTATTTCACAAACTATTTCACAAACTATTTCACAAACTATTTCACAAACTATTTCACAAACTATTTCACAAACTATTTCACAAACTATTTCACAAACTATTTCACAAACTATTTCACAAACTATTTCACAAACTATTTCACAAACTATTTCACAAACTATTTCACAAACTATTTCACAAACTATTTCACAAACTATTTCACAAACTATTTCACAAACTATTTCACAAACTATTTCACAAACTATTTCACAAACTATTTCACAAACTATTTCACAAACTATTTCACAAACTATTTCACAAACTATTTCACAAACTATTTCACAAACTATTTCACAAACTATTTCACAAACTATTTCACAAACTATTTCACAAACTATTTCACAAACTATTTCACAAACTATTTCACAAACTATTTCACAAACTATTTCACAAACTATTTCACAAACTATTTCACAAACTATTTCACAAACTATTTCACAAACTATTTCACAAACTATTTCACAAACTATTTCACAAACTATTTCACAAACTATTTCACAAACTATTTCACAAACTATTTCACAAACTATTTCACAAACTATTTCACAAACTATTTCACAAACTATTTCACAAACTATTTCACAAACTATTTCACAAACTATTTCACAAACTATTTCACAAACTATTTCACAAACTATTTCACAAACTATTTCACAAACTATTTCACAAACTATTTCACAAACTATTTCACAAACTATTTCACAAACTATTTCACAAACTATTTCACAAACTATTTCACAAACTATTTCACAAACTATTTCACAAACTATTTCACAAACTATTTCACAAACTATTTCACAAACTATTTCACAAACTATTTCACAAACTATTTCACAAACTATTTCACAAACTATTTCACAAACTATTTCACAAACTATTTCACAAACTATTTCACAAACTATTTCACAAACTATTTCACAAACTATTTCACAAACTATTTCACAAACTATTTCACAAACTATTTCACAAACTATTTCACAAACTATTTCACAAACTATTTCACAAACTATTTCACAAACTATTTCACAAACTATTTCACAAACTATTTCACAAACTATTTCACAAACTATTTCACAAACTATTTCACAAACTATTTCACAAACTATTTCACAAACTATTTCACAAACTATTTCACAAACTATTTCACAAACTATTTCACAAACTATTTCACAAACTATTTCACAAACTATTTCACAAACTATTTCACAAACTATTTCACAAACTATTTCACAAACTATTTCACAAACTATTTCACAAACTATTTCACAAACTATTTCACAAATACAAAAGAAAATATTGCTCACCAAACGCACTTGTGACATTTTTTTTTTTTTAGAATCTCATTTAGCGCCGTTATCGGAAACGTTCCTTCATATTCCCCTTTGGGAAAAAAAAAGAAAAACAGGCTTTTGGGGGCTGGGTTGATGAGGTGGGAAGGGAATTTTGAAAGAATGTGTTGTCATCGACAACGAGTCAATGTGCCAAGTTTCAGCTCGATAGGTGGACGGTCAATTGGTCATCAGACGGCCGAACATTTTTCAACCCAGCCAGCCACAAACAAAACTGAAGTTCACATAAAAGATTTAAAAAGTCTTCCTGTCAAAGAAAGTTGATGAAAAGTCTAACATGGCATAACACAAATAAGGTCTGTGCAGATAATTTTTTTCAAAAATTAATTTTCAGAAAAACCATATTTAAGTCTATATTTAATTCGAATCCTTTGGCTACATAGTGTGGTTTTCTACACTTTTGCACAAACTTTCTTTGTGTAATGCATTTTAAGACATGTTTAATCATTTTCTACATATTTTGACATGAACCCTAGCTACGCCCCTGGCTCGTGTTGGTAAAGCCACGTACATTGCTATTTTCATAAGGAAAGAGTGTAAAGAAATGCAACTACACTATACATACAGCCAAATTAATGAGGGTGAGATAGAGAATATATTTACCAGCCAGACAGTCTCTAATGGCATCAATGGAAAATGCGCATGAAATGAACAAGGAGAAGATGTCTTCAGTTGATCTGGAACACACAAAAAAGAAGTAACAAAATCAGAAGTTGATACTTAATACGGAAATTAGAGTAGTTTTCTTTTTGCTATAGCGTAACAATAAATAGGTTATCCAAATAATTGTAATAAAGTAATCTGAACTGTTAGTTCTTAATCCGGTGGCCCTGGGTCAAGATTTTTTTTTTTTTTCATTTGACAAAAGTTAGAATCAAAGGTTTACATTGATCGGATAATTACATTATAATGTAAAGCTTTCCCAGTTTTCTTAACTGGCCGTAATGCGTTTTTCAACTTGGACGTACAAACATTGATTTGTTCTTGATCTCGATGGGGAGAACTTGGATTGCATTACCTGGAAGACCACTTCATAAATTTGCTCAGGCCGCACAGAGAATAGAGGATGAGAAATCCAGAGTTCCAAAGACCAACACAGGTGAACAGGGCTTGAAAGTCAAGGTCATACTCTTGGCTGATGTTATAAATTACTGATAATATTTGAACAAAAATAATGAAAAGATGTTATAGTTTAATACAAAGGGTAAATATAAAAATAAATTGTAAGAAAATTCAATTGGGGTGGGGGGGGGTGAAAAAAGTAAAATTATACCTTACGAAATTAAGATTAATAAATTACTGATAATATTTGAACAAAAATAATGAAAAGATGTTATAGTTTAATACAAAGGGTAAATATAAAAATAAATTGTAAGAAAATTCAATTGGGGGGGGGGGGGGGGAAAAAAGTAAAATTATACCTTACGAAATTAAGATTGAAATGTGTCGAGATATAGGGATGTATCTATCTGTACAAACATTTTATTTACGTGCAAAAATGAACACATACACAAAGTAGATATAGCTACTTAAACTATAAAAAGTGAAATTTTTTACTCCCACAACGAAGTTTTCTCTCGTCTAATAGACATATAAGGACTTCTTGGTTTCAGTTTACACTGCAATTTATATGTGGGTGCGCACATAGGGGACTTTATCAGGATCCAACGCTAGTATCAGGAATACAAAATGGGCGGTTACGCTTGGCGGGACACCTAGAAAGAAATGCCAACAGACAGAGTAGTGAAGAGGGTGCACCACCAAAACACCGGATGAAAACAGCTAAAAGAAAGACCTAGGCTTAGATTGGATAGACGATGTGGAAAAATATCTACAACAGCTGGAAATCCAAGCATGGGAGAGAAAGGAATCTGTTAGATCTGAGTGGGAGTACGTGATCAAACAGACAAAAGGGATTGATGGATTGCACGTGGGCATGTGTTTACTATTCGTATCATGCCGTATACTTTTCAATAAGAAATAGTGCCCGAACAGTGGCACTTCTAATTTCAACGATAGAAGAAGATATTTATGTTGAATGAATAGCAAGCGGTAGAGCAGCAACGTAAAGGGTAACAGCTGTGATGTTATAAGAAACAGGACCAGAGGGTTCCTAATTTTAGTAAAGGTTGCCAGTGGTGATGTTGATATTTGCTTTGCGTAAAATGTGCCAGTGGTGAGGTTGTTACGTAATTCTAATAAAGGGTGCCAGTGCTGATGTTGTTACGTAATTTTAGTAAAGGTTGCCAGTGGTGATGTTTTGTAATTTTAGTAAAGGTTGCCAGTGGTGAGGTTGTTACGTAATTCTAATAAAGGGTGCCAGTGCTGATGTTGTTACGTAATTTTAGTAAAGGTTGCCAGTGGTGATGTTGTTTTGTAATTTTAGTAAATGTTGCCAGTGGTGAGGTTGCTACTACTTTTATTAATGGTTGCCAGTGGTAATGTTGTTTTGTAATTTTAGTAAAGGTAGTTAGTGGTGAGGTTGTTTTGTAATTTTAGTAAAGGTAGTCAGTGGTGAGGTTGTTTTGTAATTTTAGTAAAGGTTGCCAGTGGTGGTGTTGTTTTGTAATTTTAGTAAAGGTTACCAATGGTGGTGATGTTTTGTAATTTTAGTAAAGGTTGCCAATGGTGATGTTGTTTTGTAATTTTAGTAAAGGTAGTCAGTGGTGATGTTGTTTTTTAATTTTAGTAAAGGTTACCAATGGTGATGTTGTTTTGTAATTTTAGTAAAGGTAGTCAGTGGTGATGTTGTTTTTTAATTTTAGTAAAGGTTGCCAGTGGTGATGTTGTTTTGTAATTTTAGTAAAGGTGTCCAATGGTGATGTTGTTTTGTAAATTTAGTAAAGGGTGCCAGTGGTGATGTTGTTTTGTAATTTTAGTAAAGGGTGCCAGTGGTGATGTTGTTTTGTAATTTTAGTAAAGGTTGCCAGTGGTGATGTTGTTTTGTAATTTTAGTAAAGGGTGCCAGTGGTGATGTTGTTTTGTAATTTTAGTAAAGGGTGCCAGTGGTGATGTTGTTTTGTAATTTTAGTAAAGGGTGCCAGTGGTGATGTTGTTACGTACTTTTAGTGAACAGTGCCAGTGGTGAAGTTGTCAAGAATATAATCAACGGCTGACCACCAAACAGAGCAAACAAGACTCCACCAAACATCTGGGAGAACAGAATTTTCTTGATACCTGAAACAAAGTAACACATTTTCAATTGTGTACATTATAATTATTATTATTTTTTTTTAAAGTACCGTTAAAATTTATTTCAAAAGTTTTGAAGGTTTTTTGAGTTATTTAATTTGCAATTGAATGTGCATCAAGTAGTATTTTTATTTTTCGGCTCACTTATTTTGAGTACCAGCATAAACATCAAGAAATATCAATTGTTGTATTTGGTGTGTTGACCTAGTTTTGGTTCAACACAAGCCGTGTCATTTGACATTACCTCCCCTCCCTTTTATTTTGAATTTGAATGTGAACACTTTGTATACATTCTAATTAGTTCCACAAAATGCTATCAGGTGATGTAACTTCTGGTATCTTTTGGAGGACTCTAAAACCTTCCATAAAAATAAGCCAGCAGCTTTCCCGGCTTTCGGTTGCTGGGTGGTTGAGCGGTCTAAACTGTCTCAAACCAAATAGTGGTGGTCTGGAGTTCAATCCCCACCAAAGGCAACATCCCAAGCACCCCGGGTGGATGGGACTCGTTAGCCCTGGGCGGCAACCCATCTAAGAGAAAGCAAACTCTGAATTTAAACCAGGAGCCAGAATGATCAACACATTGATCGTGGGCCCCTCAAATAGAAGAAGAAGAACAACAACAATATTTGTGCTAGATTTCTTAGTGACGAGACCTACAAGACGCCTATTAGGCCGCACAAGATTGCACTATTTGTGTGTGTGTATATATATTAGTATTTACGGTGGTTCCGGACGATAGAGTGAGGTTGACGCTGCCCAACACTTACTTTAAACAGCGTCACACGCGCAAGTCATCAGTCAACATGGGCCTAGTCGATCTTGGCGGACGAACAACGTGTTATATTAGTATGTATCTTTCAAGGATTATACGTTCCCTTTCTGTAAGTTAATTTAGTTTTTTTATCTCTGTATATTTCATTATTTAACTGAATTGTATAATAATATTGTTAATATCAATATCGTTGATATCGTTGTTCTTTGTATACTGTTACACACGTTTATCGAGACAGTCTTTTGATATAATAGCCATCTAAACATATGCCATCGGTTTTTATTAAGGTCTCTTCTGTAACTTAAGCTTATACGAAACAGAAGAATCGATATTGAATAATCGATACAGAAAAATCGTGATCAGTTACAGGATAGGGACAGGAAGAATCGTTTGAACGCAGCCTTATTACGTATGCATGACAAGTGTTGTTTTCCAATGTTGGTCAACCAGGTAGACGAAGAGGCGGTGCGTAGTAGAATCGTTGTAGTAGAATCGATGTAGTGTAATCGTTGTTGTATAATCGGTGTAGTAGAATCGGTGTAGTAGAATCGATGTAGTGTAATCGTTGTTGTATAATCGGTATAGTAGAATCGGTGTGGTAGAATCATTGTTGTATAATCGGTGTAGTAGAATCTGTGTAGAGGAATCCGTCAGACACTTAGGACGACGATGTCATGTGCGTTACACTCATTTAAGCTTTGCCTTTTGTGTATCAACTTCAGCACAATTTCAATAGTCGACCAATAGACATTCAGACATTTTTTAAAATTTTATTACACAATTTTATAGTTTTATTTATAAAATCACAAAGTTACAAACGATACACCTGATTAAAGAATTTACCTATGGCTCCATTAGTGTTGTTACTGTTGAGCATACCAAACGCAAGATTTGGCAGCACGCAGGCGAAGTACACGAAGAACGTGGCAGCCGGTACTTTTTGAAGGGTCTTCGGTCCGAAAATGCCGTCCTTGAAATCAGAGAGGTAGTGGGGCAGACGTCGCCGTAGATCACCTAGCATGCCTTGTCCGATGGGGCACCTTGGCTTAGGCTGAATATAATACACATTTTTTTAATATTTTATTACTCCTTTTACAACTAAAAAATCTACGCAGTTCAAATTGAAAAATTTTATTCGAAAATTGTAGGGAATACGCATGGCAAGGTCAGATTAAATAAACATATTTCGGTTGTCCAAAAAAGCTTTTGAAGTAACCAAGAAAAGATATAAAATGATTTGTTTTTATATTGCAAAAAAGTATTCATAAAAATATATATTTTTTTTGTTAATAAAATCAGCAAACTTTGTTTATGGCTAAAATTATAATTATACAAAAAAAAATTCATTAAAACATAACTACCTCCTATAGATTTAAGAAGTTGTTACTGTCAATAAATATATATATCATTTTTTTTTACACAATATTTTTTAATTAATTTTTATTTTGCTGGCATCAGCCCGTCACAATGTGACGATGGTAAAGACTTTGCTGAATGAAATTTACAAGGCCTGGGATTATTCTTCTAGGATTATAAGCTGGTTCCCAACAGCAAATCGCCGCTCTTCACGCTGCTGGATAACCCAAGGGCAAATCTTGATACAGCTGGACACCAGTGGCGTCACAGGAGTTGTCGGAATATTTTATTATACCAATGTTATCCGTCTACGGGACTCCATCTCATGGTTTTTAATTCAGGGTTAAATTGAAATACATAAATAAACTATATTTAAGCACTCATTGTTAACGTATCAGTAGTTTATTCTTAATGTCCCACGAACCTTGTTTTTGTCCTCATCAAACACGGAGTAGGTCAGTAGTTTGGACGACTTTCTGAAGTCAGGATTGCCTTGCTCCTTGGCCATCTGACGAGCTCTGTCTCGGAGTTTAGTGCGGAAGCCATCCTTGGTCGTCTCTGACAGCAGGCTGTGTCTGAAGGACATGTCCGTGAAGAGGCTGGAGAATGTCCTGCCGGTCTCCATCGTGCTCTTAGTGGCTTTCTTTTGAAAAAAAATTCAGCATTTTCAGTTTTCTTGACAGATTAAAAAACAACAAGACAACTCTTTATGCGCGCACCATCTCTAACCCAGCTTGATGTTAAAAGTGTAAAGCCTAGGCTAGAATCTACAATGCTTAAAAACTTGTTTAAAACTTCGAGTTTATCTCTTTATTCATAATTTTCATATAATTGTGTGAGGCTTTGGGCTTGTGGACAGAATCGCTTTAAAAAAAAATCATAATGTTCCTATAAAATATTTATGATAAGCAGACATTTTGTATACGAAACCTAATATAGATTTTTTCTTACAATTTTTTCCAAAAATGACATTTTGATAATTGTTGTGGTAAAAAGTGAAAATTTTATTATCAAAATTAAATGAAGTTAAACATTTTATATACTTATATAACGAATTTAATAGAATTAATGCGTCCTTTTTAAGTTTGTTCTCTGGAGTATTTAAAGATTCAATCAACAAGTCACCTCTTTAGATGGCCCAACAACCAGAATAACAAATCGGGCTTCCTGGCAGGTCACACCCAAATTGACTGGATTTGAAAGTCTGGCAAAGGCAACATGGCGATGGTGTAAGGTAGCCAGCTCCCCCCTGTGGTGCAAGAATCCATTGTCAAAAACAAACATTGAAAAGACCATATTGTTTAAATAAATTAGCATGAGAATGAAAATTTAAAAAAATACGTACTTAAGAAGCAGTCTTAGTGTTGATTTTATTCATGGAGAGCAACTCCAAGACTTGTATATAAATGTATTCGATATTGAATAGATAAAGATACTTGGCCGGATAAATTTACCTGCCATGTGTCAACTTTAGGGGTATGGGGAAGGTCGTAACAATAAAATATTTTTTTTAATGAAACAGCTAACGTTAATCTCTGAAAGTATTTGAGATAAATAATTTTTGTTTTGTTGGGAGGGGTGATTTTGTGTGTGAGTTTTTTTTTTTTTTTTTTTTTTGGGGGGGGGGGTAATTAAAGTGGAAAAACTAAAATTGTATAAACCCTTTGATGTCCATGATGTGGCCCATGATGTGGCCCATGATGTGGCCCATGATGTGGCCCATGATGTTGCCCATGATGTGGCCCATGATGTGGTCCATGATGTGGCCCATGATGTGGCCCATGATGTGGCCCATGATGTGGCCCATGATGTGGCCCAATCAGCTCGTGAACAGGTTAAGGTGACATGTCATGTAATACAAAATAACGTGCTTTTTATCCTGATATTTTTAATTTTCCAATGAAACCTTCGTTGTGGCTTAACGGGGACAATTTGACATTTCTATGGTGTACAACGTTAGAATTAAGATGAACACTCACATGACACAGACCCAAGCCTGGTCATAGTCCAGTCCCCTCATCTGATCACTGGACACAGTGCCTTGGATCGTCCGTCTGGCTATACTGTCTGATAGTATATTAGAGAAATGAGTGCATTTATTAAAAGCAACAATAACACTCCTCAAAATAAAATAATTAAATTAAGCTAAGTTAATCGATTCAAAAATCATTTGCAGAAAATATTCACTTTTCATCTGTAAAATTATAGGCTTGTTTCAACTCCTTTTAATTCATTTATTTTAACTTAGCTTGTGTTCGTGTGTGACTGTCTAAGTATGTGGCCAAAATTTTGCACATGTCAACCTATCAAGCTGAAACTTGGCACATAAACATGTTTTCAATAACAAAACATTGTATCAAAATTTCCAACCCCCCCCCCCCCCGCAAAAAAAAAAATAAATAAATAAATTGTTCCTATTTTTCAAGGGGAATATGAAGTACATTTGCCACTGATTTCACGAAATAAAATTTGCGAAAACTGTGTTAAATGATATTCTTAACACACAAAAAAGAAATGGCAAGTACGTTTGGGGCGTCTTTTTTTCTCCTTTTTTTTCTGAAATAAATGGTGAAATAAATCTGCGTTGTAAGAGCGGGTGGGTCATTAGAATATTGATAGAGTTCAGGGGCGTAAAAAAAAAATGTGTGGTTGCGAGCCTTGGGGGGGGGGTTAGAGCACTACCTGGGATTCTTATCAAGCGGGTTGCTTTTAATGCATGTTTTGTTTTCTTCAAATGTTTAGTCCCAACCCTAATTTGTCCGATATTAAATTTTAAAAAAGGATTGATAAGAGCAGCTTTGTTTTTAGAGGTAGTTTCATTTGTTCCAACGTTCAAGACAAAATGTCGACAAGATGTGTTGGTGAAAACTGTGGCATACATGCGAACAGCTTTGTTTATAGTGGTAGTTTCATTCGTTCCAACGTTTAAGACAAAATGTCGACAAGATGTGTTGGTGAAAACTGTGGCATACATGCGAACAGCTTTGTTTATAGTGGTAGTTTCATTCGTTCCAACGTTCAAGACAAAATGTCGACAAGATGTGTTGGTGAAAACTGTGGCATACATGCGAACAGCTTTGCTTTTAGTGGTAGTTTCATTCGTTCCAACGTTCAAGACAAAATGTCGACAAGATGTGTTGGTGAAAACTGTGGCATACATGCGAACAGCTTTATTTACGGTTACTGTTGTGTTTTTTATAAATGGCATCCTGCTAGTTCTGCCCTGTTGTTTAATTGCACAAAAAATAATTCATCTTTCGCGTTATGACAACTTCAACTCTCCGTGCTTTATTTGTGTTGCCTACAAAGTGCTCTGTACCTGATGTGTTGAGCACGAAGTACTTAGAACCTGGTGTGTTGTGTACGAGATACCCCGTACTTGATGGGTTGTGTACGAAGTGCTCAGTACCTGGTGCGTTGTATACTAGGTACTCAATACCTGAAGTTTTTGTGCGTACGAAGTACTCAGCACTTGTTGTGTTGTGTACTCAGTACTCAGCACCAGCTGTGTTGTGTGTACGCAGTACTCAGTACCTGATGTGTTGGTGAAAATGTCCATCTTGGCTGCCTCGGCGTTGAGCTCAGAGTCAGGGTTCCCCTGCACCAAGTTTTCCAGCATAGAGCCGACCACCTGGGACAAGTTATTGGCATTGTGGTCCAGCAACACCACTGAGTAGTTCAGGGCCTGCTCGACATCACGTGACCCACGGACCTCGCAATGGAAGTCTTTGACATCCAGTCGCTGTCCGGTTGGAAAAAATATTTTTTTTAAAAATTACTTGTTATAAAAAAATTTAAGTACATCACAATTTATTTTATCACAACAACTTTCAAGGTCCCAAGTTTCCAATGAAGTGTTAGTCGAGTTTCTTTATTAAGTTTTTACGAGAAATAATTCAGGGGCCCTAAATAAAATGAACTTGATGCAAACAAAATTAAAAAAGTAAGCAACTGCCAGCACCTGTTTGCAGCATCACATAATCAATTATCATTTGACCCAGTTTGATAACAATAAGTTGTTAAGGTGACTTTGACATGTGGCGCAGTTAACCCATAACAGGCCTCGCTTTTTTAGACATTGACGATGACGTCCAAGATTATGGGAACGTGTCAAGTCTTCCTCTTAATCAATTTCAGGGATTCTCAAAATAATTAATAGGCCATATTTGTCTCGTAAAGTCATTCACTATTTTTTGTATGCGCGCTGAACAGTGTCGCTTTGATAAAAAAAATACATCAACATCTTATGGCAATAATTTGATACTTTTAATTGGAAGAATGTCATCTTTCGGTTTGAGAATCATTGACTGTGGCACTAACAATGTTATGTAAGACTCAGCATTTCACCTCTGCTCTTATCACCTGAACTGAATTTACCCCAGGCTTAAGATTTCTTTATCTTTTGATCCGAAAAGTAAAATAAATGCCTTCTCACGTAAGCCAACGACACCTCCTGCAGTTAGAACTGTAGCGATTATTTACCATTAGGTTAAATAATACCCTAGGTAGATATTACTTTATTGATTCTATTCCATGAAATTGACGACGTCGCTTTTAGCTCCCCCACCGCTCTATCGGAGGTGCATACTACTTTTCAGCTTAAATTAATCACATGACTTTAAATTAAAGATTGCCCTAAAACTATCATTGGCAAAATTAAAGTATTCAATAAATCGTTGCGGAACTATCGACCGCACTCCGGGGGCTTAGTATCCATGCCATAGTAACAGTAGAAGCAATATGTTTCAAATGATCATTTCTCGTTACCAAATAGACCTCTCAAAATACATTTAGTTTTAGTTTTGACCTAGAGTATCTAGAAAAACATTTAATTTACTATTTCTAAGAAGTAGAGTTCAACTAAAACAAATATAATAATACGGCTTGTCAGACCCTCATTTCTTTTTTGAAAGTTATACATGTTTTTGGTTTTTAAAATACCATCAGAAATTTCAAATTGAAATGTTTAAAAAAAATTAATTTGTTCTCTATGGTGACCTCGGCTTGCATGTTCACACTACAATTATTACTAATTAAGAAAATGGTTAATTTACCTCGTAGCGGCAGTATAGTAGTGAGGCATCATCTTCATCTGTTGTTGGTTTAGAGGGGGGGGGGGATGACCAAAAAAAAAGGAATTGTCTTACATATTATATGGTTGTAATGCATATCAATAAGTTTGACTCTTTTTTTAGGTAAGAAAATAAACAGAATGTTGTATTTGAATCAAAAAACAAAATTTTTTGAGTTGAATCTTAGGTGAAGAAAGGCCAATAGGTCATACATAGAAATTAATTCTTCGGTTAAAAAATATTCATTAGCGTATACTCGCCGACTGGGGTTTGAGGTGCACCTTCTGACTGGGATTTAGATGTAATCCCTGACTGGGTTTTAGATGTAATCCCTGATTGGGTTTTAGGTGTAATCACTAACTAGGGTTATAGGTGAACTCTATGGCTGGGGCTTTAGGTGTACTTTCTGACTGGGGTTTTAAGTGTACTTTCTGACTGGGGTTTTAAGTGTACTTTCTGACTGGGGTTTTAGGTGTAATCACTAACACTGACTGGGGCTTTAGGTGTACCTTCTGGCTGGATTTCCCGGTCATATGAGCTAATTTCTCAAAAAATCAAATACTCTTAATTACATTGTTCAGCCGTTTTCAAATAACTGGTGACTGGCGTATCACAATATACGCTACACTTGTTAGGACAACCAACACATTTTAAGGGTTAAAGAAATGTGCGCAGATTGTTTTCTCTGAAAGTTTATCGACACTTGTACTGTCCGTTTTATCAATGCTATCTCGATAGACCCATAACTTAAGGTCAAGACAGATCAAGAAATGGGACAATTTTAATAAAACTCTGTTGTTGAGTTTTAACTGCTAGTGAAGATGTTATTCACCAGCCACACCAAGAGCTGCAAGCAATAAAGATAATCTATTGTCTCCCGCAGACGGAAAGATGCCATACATACATACATACATATTTACAAATCTTAACTAACATGAATTGTTTCAATTACCTTGACCAGTGTCCGGGACACCTTGCGTCAGTGTGAACACGCCGTTGTTGTTAGCACAGTTGCCGTTGGTGTCCAACCCCGTCAGCTCTACAACCTCGTCGTCGCCATTGCCAAACAGATGTCCGTTTTCGTCTTGCACGCTGTCCATGTTGGGAATTAGTTCCGATCACTTTTATCACCAGGTACACGGTTCAAGCGTGTCATCCGGCTATCGGACGGCTCGTGTGTTAAGTCATAGCCTCAAGACAACCACTGCGTTGATTCAGGAGATCTTGATTCGGCCAGGTGTGGAACTGGTCAGGACTAGACTGGCCACGTTGACAATTGGGGAATTAGATTATCCAGAATTTCACACCACGAGTCCACGCGTGTGAATGCATGGGGTTCACTGATCGAATGTGTCCATTGTTTTATATTGGCAACTTCTGGATAAAGTGGGGACGTTTAAATAAGACTACTTTAGCACAGGGTGTTAAAACAACCTAGTCATCTGTTTGCACAATGTAGTTATCTACTCGCACAATTTAGTCATCTATTAGCACAATTTAGTCATCTGTGAGCACAATTTTGTCATCCGTTAGAATAATTTATTCATCTATTAGCACACATTTTTCATCTGTTAGCACAAGTTAGTCATACATTTGTTGATATTATTACAGCCCCACCCCCAGCTCACCCATGTGGGTTTATACAATACATTATTTAACGTGTGATTGGCATGTTTTCATCAATCAACCTTGGCAGGAACACTAGCAAATCAACTTAATCTCAAGAAAAGACTCTGAGAACGCCGGTGTTTCGCCTATTATCAAAAAGGCCGAAGAACAATCACCGAGTTCTCGGCTTGTGATAATCGTCCACCGATGAATGTTTGTTTGGATGGCTTTGAAATTGAAACGCTTACTGTAATTATACGTTTCAGGTCATTCATAAGATCGTAAGTGACACAGCAACTATTTGAGTGATGGGGAGTAATTCTCAAATATGATTATCGTTATAACCGTGCTATTAATTACAAGCGAGCGCTACTCTGTCACCCAGAACTTTGGACCCAGACCGGGAAATTGGCCTCTGATTGCCACTATGACAAGCGTACACTTATCTGAAAAGTTACGTTGAATCGACCAGTGACGTGGTTAGAACTCTGACTTTGAAATACATAGTCCCTGCCCCCCCCCCCTTTTTGGGGGGTTTTAAAAAGAGGAATCTGTCGCTAAGACCTGGTATTTTGTTTTTAATATCGTAGTCACAGATATGGAGACGACTCCATAATGCACACATTTACACATATACACACATAATACACAAATAGTATTAACATAATACAAAACTAATACAAACATTTCTGGACATTTGATATAACCTCTTGATCCCCCCCCCACTCCTTATTTTCCTAATCCCAAAATAATTATTTAAAAAATAGCAACTAAAAACTATTAAATAATCTTAATAATTTCAGTTGACCACACCATCTGTTTTGAGTCACCGCGGTAATGTAATTAAAGTTACAAGCAAATAATGTATCAAACCACTAGTGTGAGAACAAGCAAATAATGTATCAAACCACTAGTGTGAGAACAAGCAAATAATGTATCAAACCACTAGTGTGAGAACAAGCAAATAATGTATCAAACCACTAGTGTGAGAACAAGCAAATAATGTATCAAACCACTAGTGTGAGAACAAGCAAATAATGTATCAAACCACTAGTGTGAGACATCTGAGTGTGTTGGTTGTTATCAAAAAAAGAAGAAATTATCGCACTAGTACAATTATAAGGGGCTATGAAAAAAACCGTAGAACCAATTTAAAATATTGTAAGGAGTTGGTTACGTCGATTTCAAGCTATTAAAGTCTTGACAGCTCACAATAAATCCTAATGGGATTTAGCGCCCTTGTGAACAGTTATGTCACATATGAAATCAATTGACAGTGAATTGTGTATGGGTGGGGGGAGGGGGAAATGGAAAGTGTGATAATATGCTTATAATCCTGGGCAAACTTATCTTGGTGCACATTTGATAAGCTGTTCAGTTTTTATTGAAATAATCCAGATTGACATCGAATATCTAGGGACTATTTTTGTGTGCGGGCAGATTAGCCTATTAAACGAATCCCAAAAGCTTATGACCGAGTAGTCGGCAGAACGACCGAGTAGTCGGCAGAACGACCGAGTAGTCGGCAGAACGACCGAGGAGTCGGCAGAATGACCTAGGAGTCGGCAGAATGACCGAGTAGTCGGCAGAACGACCGATTAGCGCTTCTCTACCGAATAATCGGTGCAACCCTAAAAGAGGACGCTCTTCGCCTAAATCATCATAACTTTTTAAAATAATAATTAATTCCTTATAAAAGAGTTTAAAACCCATAAAAAAAGACTGAACTTGAGTTCATTTTGGATAAATATAGATGCAGTTCTCCAGCAATCTCTCGGCCACTGAAAAACAGAAAGTAAACCAGTGGGAAAGTCTAGGATTAAATTCACATGATTAAATTCACAAAATTAACCTCTCCACCCCATCTCAAAATCCCCCCCCCCCGGGCCGCAGGGCAGCCACACATAAGCAGTTATTAAACTCTTAAGATTTAAATGCTCAAAATTATTACGTTGTAAAATATCAAGTCTGTTACATTATTGTTTGGAGTTATTTTTTTCCTTTCGTTATAGAAAAGTTTATTGGCTCATCCTTTAATAGAGGTACGCCCCTGTGAATGCGAGGCCCGGCAAACCCCACCTTTCCCTCTGATACAGACTGTTCGTATCAAGCTACCCCGTACAAAGAAACTTAATACATTTGGAAATAGTCGGCCTTATCAGCTCATAGGTACATGCCAATATAAGCAATGTCTTGTTTTGGATATATCCGGGCTGTACTCTTGTAATCGAAAGCCTTGTCCAGATAAGAGTGGTTTTAAAGTCCAGAACAAGGAAAGAATGTCGAGAAAATATTCGTGCACCTATTCTTAAAAATCCATGGTTTGACAAACAATAACATAGGAAAGCAATCTTTGGTATGCCATCTTTCAACCAAACACAATAACTATAGATAGCTGATTGAAATTATAAGTCAAAAAGACTATTTTAAATTTTATTTCAAAATATTCAGCACACTAGATTACTTATTTCGCTATCAGCTACAACTTACAACATTGTGATCATGTGAGGCTGCTGGGTGGCCGGCTGGTCTAAACCTTGTGTTCATGTATGGGTGCTTGGTGCTCAGTGGCCGGATGGTCTAAACCTTGTGTTCATGTATGGGTGCTTGGTGCTCGGTGGCCGGATGGTCTAAACCTTGTGTTCATGTATGGGTGCTTGGTGCTAGGTGGCCGGATGGTCTAAACCTTGTGTTCATGTATGGGAGCTTGGTGCTCGGTGGCGGGATGGTCTAAACCTTGTGTTCATGTATGGGTGGTTGGTGCTCGGTGGCCGGATGGTCTAAACCTTGTGTTCATGTATGGGTGCTTG
>CAXITT010000067.1:1607453-1633162 GCA_964033795.1 Lymnaea stagnalis
GGCGGTCTAAACCTTGTGTTCATGTATGGGTGTTGGGTAGCTGGGCGGTTTAAACCTTGTGTTCATGTATGGTTGCTGGGTAGCTGGGCGGTCTAAACCTTGTGTTCATATATGGTGGCTGGGTAGCCGGGCGGCCTAAACCTTGTGTTCATATATGGGGGCTGGGTAGCCGGATGGTCTAAACCTTGTGTTCATGTATGGGTGCTGGGTGGTCGGGCGGTCTAAACCTTGTGTTCATGTAGGGGGGCTGGGTAGCCATGTGGTCTAAACCTTGTGTTCATGTAGGGGTGCTTGGTGCTCGGTGGCCGGATGGTCTAAACCTTGTGTTCATGTATGGGTGCTTGGTGGTCGGGCGTCTAAACCTTGTGTTCATGTATGGGTGACGGGTGGTTGGGCGGTCTAAACCTTGTGTTCATGTAGGGGTGCTTGGTGCTCGGTGGCCGGATGGTCTAAACCTTGTGTTCATGTATGGGTGCTTGGTGGTCGGGCGGTCTAAACCTTGTGTTCATGTATGGGTGCTGGGTGCTGGGTGGTTGGGCGGTCTAAACCTTGTGTTCATGTAGGGGTGCTTGGTGCTCAGTGGCCGGATGGTCTAAACCTTGTGTTCATGTATGGGTGCTTGGTGGTCGGGCGGTCTAAACCTTGTGTTCATGTATGGGTGCTGGGTGGTTGGGCGGTCTAAACCTTGTGTTCATGTATGGGTGCTGGGTGGTTGGGCGGTCTAAACCTTGTGTTCATGTATGGGTGCTTGGTGCTCGGTAGCCGGATGGTCTAAACCTTGTGTTCATGTATGGGTGGTGGGTGGTCGGGCGGTCTAAACCTTGTGTTCATATATGGGTGCTTGGTAGCTGGGTGGTCTAAACCTTGTGTTCATATATGGGTGCTGGGTGGTCGGGCGGTCTAAACCTTGTGTTCATGTATGGGTGCTGGGTGGTCGGGCGGTCTAAACCTTGTGTTCATATATGGTTGCTGTGTAGCTGGGCGGTCTAAAGCTTGTGTTCATATATGGGTGCTGGGTAGCCGGGCGGTCTAAATCTTGTGTTCATATATGGTTGCTGGGTAGCCGGGCGGTCTAAACCTTGTGTTCATATATGGGTCCTGGGTAGCCGGGCGGTCTAAACCTTGTGTTCATATATGGGTCCTGGGTGGTGGGGTGGTCTAAACCTTGTGTTCATATATGGTTGCTGGGTAGCCGGATGGTCTAAACCTTGTGTTCATATATGGTTGCTGGGTAGCCGGGCGGTCTAAACCTTGTGTTCATATATGGGTCCTGGGTGGTGGGGTGGTCTAAACCTTGTGTTCATATATGGTTGCTGGGTAGCTAGGTGGTCTAAACCTTGTGTTCATATATGGTTGCTGGGTAGCCGGGCGGTCTAAACCTTGTGTTCATATATGGGTGCTGGGTAGCCATGCGGTCTAAACCTTGTGTTCATGTAAAGGTGCTTGGTGCTCGGTGGCCGGATGGTCTAAATCTTGTGTTCATGTATGGGTGCTGGGTAGCCATGCGGTCTTAACCTTGTGTTCATATATGGGTGCTGGGTAGCCATGCGGTCTAAACCTTGTGTTCATGTATGGGTGCTGGGTGGTCGGGTGGTCTAAACCTTGTGTTCATGTATGGGTGCTGGGTAGCAATGCGGTCTAAACCTTGTGCTCATATCTGGGTGCTGGGTAGCCATGTGGTCTAAACCTTTTGTTCATATATGGGTGCTGGGTAGCCATGCGGTCTAAACCTTGTGTTCATATATGTGTACTGGGTAGCCATGCGGTCTAAACCTTATGTTCATGTATGGGTGCTGGGTAGCCATGCGGTTTAAACCTTGTGTTCATATATGGGGGCTGGGTAGCCGGGCGGTCTAAACCTTGTGTTCATGTAGGAGGGCTGGGTAGCCGGGCAGTCTAATACTTGTGTTCATGTATGGGTGCTGGGTAGCCATGCGGTCTAAACCTTGTGTTCATGTATGGGGGCTGGGTACCCGGGCGGTCTAAACTGAGTCAATTTTGCACTTTTTTAATCAAACCGCATTTACTGTATTCTGGTCAACTTACAGTCATCTTGTATAAGTCTTGCCACTGGAATAAATGGGCAAAGACGAGAGAGTGAGGCTGACGAATTGAAGCCAAAGCCTTGGTCATCATGGATTGCGAAGAGCGAACAAAATATATAGGATATAAATATCTGGTTAACACTCGACCTCCCACAATGAAAGTTAGCTTTGATCAGTTTGTATGCAAGCAACCGCATCAACTGTCATATGTTATGAGAACCACTGCCTTTTAAAAGAAAGTGAAAAGAGCAACAATAACTTTGATCAAAATGTATTCCATCAGATCAGTCGAGAGTATACCACATCAGTTCCACAGCGCCAATGCAGCCATCAACACCTAGCTTGAGAACCGCTGAACGAGATCGATAACATTTAGAAGCATGGCGAGGAGAGTGACAAGTGCAGATTTGTTTCTCCCCCTTGTTGGATAAGGAAAGTCTCAATGCCTGGTCAGGGGGGTTCAGCTTGTTCAGATCACGAAGCTCTGAGTAACCTTTTAAACAATTGTATTCTTAAATGTGTCCAAAAAATACTTTAAAAAATCTTCGATCTAATCAACGATACAGTTGAATACATTGACTTACAACATTGACTTACAACATTGACTTACAACATTGACTTACAGCAGTGACGGTTTATATCAATTTTCGTAATAACTAAGTTACAAATATTAAACTAAACTTGCATGTTAGATTAGGGTTATATGTGATGTCATTGCCACAAAGTCTGAAATGGAGGTTTAGTTTTAAAAAACACATGACGCATATTAGGTCACCTTCATGTCATCAATGCTAAATTGCTGAGAGCTATCTAAAGTTAAAAAGGGAGGGGGATGACTTCATGTAGTAGCCACCCTTATGATATGTAGAATTAACGACACAAATGAAGAAGATAATTAAAGATAGTGTCCGCAACCTAATACCGATACATACATATTTCACATTCTCACCTGACCTTCAATTTATCATGAAGCCAAAGTTTTTAACTACAGCTTAAGAAAATGCCCCAAAACAGCACCAACTCTGATACATAGGATATTTAATTTTTTAAAGAAAAGTTAAAACGTTCGAATCTCCTTTGTAAAATCAACTCAAGCTCATGAAACCTTATTTCACTTTCCTTATACACAACGTCGAACTTTTAATCCACAGAAATACGTGAAAACTCTAACTCAGCACAATCTGGAAGGAAATCAGGCACGTCAATAATCGTGTACACCTTTGGAGAGCTTATCGAAGAAACCAATACAATGCCTGACATTCACTAGTGGAACCGTGACACGAATGACGTCATCGCCTCTACGCTGAGGATTACTCTCTTTACATTCTCCAAGAACAATTTGGGAATAAATTTTAAATTCAACCAGGATCTTCTTCTTGGTTCGTAAAAGAAATTTAAAAAAAATAAATATATGCGACAGTAAAGTATGCCACAAGATTAAATGTATCATTGGGATAGGATTGTAACTATGAGTTAGGAGAATCTAATTAATTGGTTTTAATTTATTACGGTGAATTTTTCAATAAGAGTCTGCAACTTCTAACCATGCGATTAATAATTAATGATGACATTAAAAAGTAGACAAACTAGTTCAGACATCATACATGAACTAGTTCAGACATCATACATGAACTAGTTTAGACATCATACATGAACTAATTCAGACATCATACATGAACCAGTTCAGACATCATACATTAACTAGTTCAGACATCATACATGAACTAGTTCAGACATCATACATGAACTAGTTCAGACATCATACATGAACTAGTTCAGACATCATACATGAACTAGTTCAGACATCATACATGAACTAGTTCAGACATCATACATGAACTAGTTCAGACATCATACATGAACTAGTTCAGACATCATACATGTACAAGTTCAGACATCATACATGAACTAGTTCAGACATCATACATGAACTATTTCAGACATCATACATGAACTAGTTCAGACATCATACATGAACTATTTCAGACATCATACATGAACTAATTCAGACATCATACATGAACTAGTTCAGACATCATACATGAACTAGTTCAGACATCATACATGAACTAGTTCAGGCATCATACATGAACTAATTCAGACATCATACATGAACTAGTTCAGACATCATACATGAACTAGTTCAGACATCATACATGAACTAGTTCAGACATCATACATGAACTAGTTCAGACATCATACATGAACTAGTTCAGACATCATACATGTACAAGTTCAGACATCATACATGAACTAGTTCAGACATCATACATGAACTATTTCAGACATCATACATGAACTAGTTCAGACATCATACATGAACTATTTCAGACATCATACATGAACTAATTCAGACATCATACATGAACTAGTTCAGACATCATACATGAACTAGTTCAGACATCATACATGAACTAGTTCAGGCATCATACATGAACTAATTCAGACATCATACATGAACTAGTTCAGACATCATACATGAACTAGTTCAGACATCATACATGAACTAGTTCAGACATCATACATGAACTAGTTCAGACATCATACATGAACTAGTTCAGACATCATACATGAACTAGTTCAGACATCATACATGACGTTTCAATAACACAAGGTAATGACATTGTTTCTTTGGAGTGTACATGATTTTTTTATCATATTCGTGATTATGATATTTAGTTGTGGGGTTATCATGATATAGTATCATGGGAGTGATGGTATCAGACAGTGTGAATAGCCTGATCGATAGTACCATATAGTATTACTAGCCTGAGTGATAGTACCAGAGAGTACAACTAGACTGAGAGATAATACCGGAGAGTACAACTAGACTGAGAGAGAGAGTACCAGAGAGTACAACTAGACTGAGAGAGAGTACCAGAGAGTACAACTAGACTGCGAGAGTGTACCAGAGAGTACAACTAGACTGAGAGAGAGTACCAGAGATACAACTAGACTGCGAGAGTGTACCAGAGAGTACAATTAGACTGCGAGAGAGTACCAGAGAGTACAATTAGACTGAAAGAAAGTACCAGAGATACAACTAGACTGAGAGAGCGTACCAGAGAGTACAACTAGACTGAGAGAGAGTACCAGAGAGTACAACTACACCGAGTACTGCTCACCTGTTATATTCATGCTTGAATAAATTATAGGAGTTGTAGATTCATTTGTGCTGAGCTGCACAGTAAGTTCTGTTAACGTTAAACTATAACAACTTGAAACGAGGCGACTCAGGTTGACCTGATTTCACTTTCAGGACACAAGTAAATACCCACTGTTTCTTTTAACAAACTCATTCAACCGTTACTGGAACCTGTAAACAAAAATCAATCGAAGCTATAGTGTGAAACCATGCATTAACAACTTTGAGATCAGAGACGTGTCAGTTAAAAGGATCGGGACATATTTCGGGACATATCTCGGGACATATCTCGGGACATATCTTGGGACACATCTCGGAACATATCTCGGGACATATCTTGGGACATATCTTGAGACATATCTCAGGATATATCTCGGGACAAATCTCTGGACATATCTCGGGGCATATCTCGGGACGTATCTCGGAAAATATATCGGGACGTATCTCGGGAAATATCAGCTGTTTAGGTCTCGGGCTCGGTGCCAGGGAGAGAACTTTCCAAATGGCAATTGTTCAATACAAATCAATGGCGTGGCAGATCAGTGGTCCGTGGACAAATAAACACTGACCTAGAAGATAGGCCAGCTACATAGGGGGTGGGGGAGCTGTAAGCAGAAGAGACTATCTAGGGCAGTGGTTCTCAACTTTCATATTGCCGCGACCTTTTAATACATTTTCTCGTGTCGTGGCGACCCTCCCCCCCCCCCCAGCCAAACAATTTTTTTCGTTGCTTCTTCATAGCTGTGAGGATATGTGTTTTCAGATAGTCTTAGGCAATCCCCCGGGAAAGGGCCGCGTGACCCCCAAAGGGGTCGCGACCCACAGGTTGAGAACCGCTGATCTAGGGCCTTGTTTAATTCCGGAGGGGGGGAATCATGGTGAGGTGAACGACTCAAAAAAATGTATTTTTTGAAAAAAAAGTGTGAGGTTGGGGGGGGGGGGTAGGTCAATTAAAAAAACCAAACAACCAATCAATCAATCAATCCTGCTAGTTTTGGTCACTTTGATTCTCATCCCTTTATAATTTTATTTTCGTGGCAACAAAATAATGATTTACGAACACCATCGGTTGCATTGTGTCGAGTATGAGCGTTCTTTAGGAATTGTTGCGACTCAATATTATGTTCATTAGTTGTTGAACGCTTTTCCCGCGCTTGACTATTATAGTTAGTGAACGCTCTTCCCGCCATTGTCTTTATGACGTATTTTTATGCTGAGTCGTGACGTATTGTCTATGCAGTGTTGTGACGTATGTTTTAGTCGTGCGGCAGTCTTGAGTGGAACCTTGGAGTGATAGGATGTTTATTATATTTACTTAGATATTAAAGTTATAGTTATTATGAAAAGGAGTTGAGTTTGTTAATTGATAGTGAGAATAGTACGACGCTTCAACGTATGAAAGAACTGACGAATGTAATCAATCCAAGAAGACTCCGTTTTTTTTACTATTTGTAACATTGGGAGAGGGGCAGGGCTTGCCGTGAAAAAGTTGCCCCCGGGGTGGGGGCTGAATTTAGGCACACTCTTTTTAACTCACTCTTAAGATGACGCCTGGGGTGAGTCTCCCTTCGCCAAGCCCCCCCCCACCCTCCTTCCCCACTTTTCTCAAGCCATTGGTAGGTGAACTGCAATGTTGTCAGAGATAGGGATCATCGCCACCTCTGTGTTGACCCATCGTTGTTACAGACATGTTATCAACGTGTCGTTGTTACATACATAATATCAACTAGTCGTTGTTACCGACATGTTATCAACCAGTAGTTGTTACAGATGTGTTATCAACCAGTCGTTGTTACAGACATATTATCAACAAGTCATTGTTATAGACATGTTATCAACCAGTCGTTGTTACAGACATGTTATCAACCCGTCGTTGTTACAGACATATAATCAACAAGTCATTGTTACAGACATGTTATCAACCAGTCGTTTTTACAGACATGTTATCAACCCGTCGTTGTTACAGACATATAATCAACCTGTCGTTGTTACAGACATATTATCAACCAGTCGTTGCTACAGACATGTTATCAACCAGTCGTTGTTACAGACATGTTATCAACCAGTCGTTGTTACAGACATGTTATCAACCCGTCGTTGTTACAGACATGTTATCAACCAGTCGTTATTACAGACATATTATCAACAAGTCGTTGTTACAGACATGCTATCAACAAGTCATTGTTACAGACATATTATCAACAAGTCATTGTTACAGACATGTTATCAACCAGTCGTTGTAACAGACATATTATTAACCAGTCGTTGTTACAGACATGTTATCAACTAGTCGTTGTTACAGATGTGTTATCAACCAGTCGTTGTTACAGACATATTATCAACAAGTCATTGTTATAGACATGTTATCAACCAGTCGTTGTTACAGACATGTTATCAACCCGTCGTTGTTACAGACATATAATCAACAAGTCATTGTTACAGACATGTTATCAACCAGTCGTTTTTACAGACATGTTATCAACCCGTCGTTGTTACAGACATATAATCAACCTGTCGTTGTTACAGACATATTATCAACCAGTCGTTGCTACAGACATGTTATCAACCAGTCGTTGTTACAGACATGTTATCAACCAGTCGTTGTTACAGACATGTTATCAACCCGTCGTTGTTACAGACATTTTATCAACCAGTCGTTATTACAGACATATTATCAACAAGTCGTTGTTACAGACATGCTATCAACCAGTCATTGTTACAGACATATTATCAACAAGTCATTGTTAAAGACATGTTATCAACCAGTCGTTGTAACAGACATATTATTAACCAGTCGTTGTAACAGACATGTTATCAACCTGTCGTTGTTACAGACATGTTATCAACCCGTCGTTGTAACAGACTTGTTATCAATGCGTCAATGTTACAGACATGTTATCAACCTGTCGTTGTTACAGACATGTTATCAACCCGTCGTTGTTACAAACATGTTATCAACCCGTCGTTGTTACAGACATGTTATCAACCCGTCGTTGTTACAGACATGTTATCAAACCATCATTGTTACAGACATGTTATCAACCCGTCGTTGTAACATATGTTATCAATGCGTCGTTGTTACAGACATGTTATCAACCTGTCGTTGTAACAGACATGTTATCAATGCAACGTTGTTACAGACATGTTATCAACCTGTCGTTGTAACAGACATGTTATCAATGCGTCGTTGTTACAGACATGTTATCAACCCGTCGTTGTTACAAACATGTTATCAACCAGTCGTTGTTACAGACATGTTATCAACCCGTCGTTGTAACATACATGTTATCAATGCATCGTTGTTACAGACATGTTATCAACCTGTCGTTGTTACAGACATGTTATCAACCCGTCGTTGTTACAGACATGTTATCAACCCGTCGTTGTTACAGACATGTTATCAACCCGTCGTTGTTACAGACATGTTATCAACCCGTCGTTGTTACAGACATGTTATCAACCCGTCGTTGTTACAGACATGTTATCAACCCGTCGTTGTTACAGACATGTTATCAACCCGTCGTTGTTACAGACATGTTATCAACCCGTCGTTGTTACAGACTTGTTATCAACCCGTCGTTGTTACAGACATGTTATCAACCCGTCGTTGTTACAGACATGTTATCAACCCGTCGTTGTTATAGACATGTTATCAACCCATCGTTGTTACAGACATGTTATCAACCCGTCGTTGTTACAGACATGTTATCAACCCGTCGTTGTTACAAACATGTTATCAATCCGTCGTTGTTACAGACATGTTATCAACCAGTCGTTGTTACAGACATGTTATCAACCCGTCGTTGTTACAGACATGTTATCAACCCGTCGTTGTAAGAGACATGTTATCAATGCGTTGTTGTTACAGACATGTTATCAACCTGTCTTTGTTACAGACATTTTATCAACCCGTCGTTGTTACAGACATGTTATCAACCAGTTGTTGTTACAGACATGTTATCAACCCGTCGTTGTAACATACATGTTATCAATGCATCGTTGTTACAGACATGTTATCAACCTGTCGTTGTTACAGACATGTTATCAACCCGTCGTTGTTACAGACATGTTATCAACCCGTCGTTGTTACAGACATGTTATCAACCCGTCGTTGTTACAGACATGTTATCAACCCGTCGTTGTTACAGACATGTTATCAACCCGTCGTTGTTATAGACATGTTATCAACCCGTCGTTGTTACAGACATGTTATCAACCAGTGGTTGTTACAGACATGTTATCAACCCGTCGTTGTTACAGACATGTTATCAACCAGTCGTTGTTACAGACATGTTATCAACCCGTCGTTGTAACAGACATGTTAACAATGCGTTGTTGTTACAGACATGTTATCAACCTGTCTTTGTTACAGACATTTTATCAACCCGTCGTTGTTACAGACATGTTATCAACCCGTCGTTGTTACAGACATGTTATCAACCCGTCGTTGTAACATACATGTTATCAATGCATCGTTGTTACAGACATGTTATTAACCTGTTGTTTTTACAGACATGTTATCAACCCGTCGTTGTTACAGACATGTTATCAACCCGTCGTTGTTACAGACATGTTATCAACACTGTCGTTGTTATAGACATGTTATCAACCGTCGTCGTTACAGACATGTTATCAACGTGTCGTTGTTACAGACATGTTATCAACCAGTCGTTGTTACAGACATGTTATCAACCCGTCGTTGTTACAGACATGTTATCAACCCGTCGTTGTAACAGACATGTTATCAATGCGTTGTTGTTACAGACATGTTATCAACCTGTCTTTGTTACAGACATTTTATCAACCCGTCGTTGTTACAGACATGTTATCAACCAGTCGTTGTTACAGACATGTTATCAACCCGTCGTTGTAACAGACATGTTATCAACCCGTCGTTGTTACAGACATGTTATCAACCCGTCGTTGTTACAGACATGTTATCAACCCGTCGTTGTTACAGACATGTTATCAACCCGTCGTTGTTACAGACATGTTATCAACCCGTCGTTGTTACAGACTTGTTATCAACCCGTCGTTGTTACAGACATGTTATCAACCCGTCGTTGTTACAGACATGTTATCAACCCGTCGTTGTTACAGACGACATGTTATCAAGCGGCTCAGCGGAAAGAAAAGAACAAGACGTGTTCACAATTTGTTTAGTGTAAATCATTTTGAATGCTGGAGAATATAATATGGTAGGCTAAACATTAACCTTCAGTGGTATTTAAGTGGGCGGTGTCATAATACACATATTTTTATATACATAGTTCAATGATTAGAAACCTCTTTCTTTAAGGTCTAACATCACCTCTCTATACGCTGATACTTGTTCCTTGTGTCTGGCTGCTGCATGTAGTGAAGTATAGCAGTTGATTACGAATTAGAAATCCCTAACACATTAAAAGAAATATCTGCAAAAGAATATAGCATACTTTTAAAAAAATCGAAAATTCTTTTTCTTTTTTCAATTTACGGGCCATCTGGCATTCTTTCCTACGCTTTAACAAAACGTACACGTAACAAAGTTCGTGTACTAACAGCATCGACAATTGCCAGGTGAAAAGAAACGTGTTCGTTTTCTTTCAAGGAGATCGAATCACTTCCTACTTTGCCATAGTGGCACACGAAGACTTACTGTTACAGTTCCTAAGATCATATATTAGCCGCGAACGCTATTGCGTGGCGCTGACAAGTGGCCCTCTATGCACACGCAAGGGGCACAATGTCAGAGGAAGGGTGGGTACATTGAATGACAAATAAAGGATTGATTCTTACCTGAAGATCAATACCCGAACTGAAGGGTCTACGAATAATATTTTCAAGAAGGTTTTGATTTTAAAAAAAACCAAAGCAAAACTTGATAGACATTTATAAACGGGTTAGTTAAATAACATGAATATTCAGTAATCACGTGACTTTATGACCACCAACGGGGTTATAATATAGGAATGTGAAGTCGATGGGTAGCAGCATAGAATTGTGTGACTGTAGTCCACATCAAATCAGCATATAGCAGCTTTGGATTGTCATGATATCATTCTGTAAATCCAAAGTGTTCTGACTTAGACATCAAAGGCTTGCATGAGCTTGCTTCTCTTTCATCTCAGGACTTCCTTTAAGAGAATAACGTCGATCCAGCTGATTCCTAGACATAAGAACACATTTTCATTTTAATTCACAAAATTCACTTTCCTTTTAAAAATGCTCATAACAGAATCAAATTAGACTCTTTTTTTTTCCAAGAAAGAAGATATATATATTTTTTTAAATCAAGTAATTTAAACAACCCTTAACAACAAACTGTGTCTGAAAAATCCTTTATTAAAGCTAATGTTGAGCCATGGGGCTGAAGCTGAACATTTAACGAAACGTGCTTATAAGTAACGTGTTTTATAAGAATCCTAATTAGTGCCAACAACCGCACATTTTTTCGCGCCCCTGAACAATATCAATATTCTAATGATCCACCCGTTTTTACAACACAGATTTATTTCACCCACAATTTAAAAAAAAAACAACAGAAAATATTACGCATCAAACGCACTTGGGGTATTATCAGCACAGCTGTCAGAAATTGTAGTTTTTTTACCCGTTGAAAAACTTGAAAAACTGATTTTGGAGTGTTGGGGGGGGGTGAGGGTGGGCTTGGGGGACGAATATTTGATTAGAATATATTGTCATCTGCAAAGAATCTATGTGCCAAGTTTCAGCTCGATAGGTCGACAGCAAGAGGGTCAGTTACCCGTCCACATTTTTTTGTCAGCCACCCACAAGTTAACATAACAACAATGATAAGACCCATACAGCGTATGTTGGAAGGTGAAGTGTATCAGTTGATGATAATGATAAGAACCATACTGCGTATGTTGGATGGTGAAGTGTTATCAGTTGATGACCATGATAAGACCCACACTGCGTATGTTGGAAGGTGAAGTGTTATCAGTTGATGACAATGATAAGACCCACACTGCGTATGTTGGATGGTGAAGTGTTATCAGTTGATGACAATGATAAGACCCACACTGCGTATGTTGGAAGGTGAAGTGTTATCAGTTGATGACAATGATAAGACCCACACTGCGTATGTTGGAAGGTGAAGTGTTATCAGTTGATGATAATGATAAGACCCATACTGCGTATGTTGGATGGTGAAGTGTTATCAGTTGATGATAATGATAAGATCCATACAGCGTATGTTGGAAGGTGAAGTGTTATCAGTTGATGATAATGATAAGATCCATACAGCGTATGTTGGAAGGTGAAGTGTTATCAGTTGATGATAATGATAAGATCCATACAGCGTATGTTGGATGGTGAATTGTTATCAGTTGATGACAATGATAAGACCCACACTGCGTATGTTGGATGGTGAATTGTTATCAGTTGATGACAATGATAAGACCCATACAGCGTATGTTGGAAGGTGAAGTGTATCAGTTGATGACCATGATAAGACCCATACTGCGTATGTTGGATGGTGAAGTGTTATCAGTTGATGACCATGATAAGACCCATACTGCGTATGTTGGATGGTGAAGTGTTATCAGTTGATGACAATGATAAGACCCATACAGCGTATGTTGGAAGGTGAAGTGTATCAGTTGATGACCATGATAAGAACCATACTGCGTATGTTGGATGGTGAAGTGTTATCAGTTGATGACAATGATAAGACCCATACAGCGTATGTTGGAAGGTGAAGTGTTATCAGTTGATGACAATGATAAGACCCACACTGCGTATGTTTGATGGTGAATTGTTATCAGTTGATGACAATGATAAGACCCATACAGCATATGTTGGAAGAGGAAGTGTTATCAGTTGATGACCATGATAAGACCCACTGCGTATGTTGGATCGTGAATTGTTATCAGTTGATGACAATGATAAGACCCATACAGCGTATGTTGGAAGGTCAAGTGTTATCAGTTGATGACAATGATAAGACCCACACTGCGTATGTTGGTTGGATGGTGAAGTGTTATCAGTTGATAACAATGATAAGACCTATACAGCGTATGTTGGAAGGTCAAGTGTTATCAGTTGATGACCATGATAAGACCCACACTGCGTATGTTGGATGGTGAAGTGTTATCAGTTGATGACAATGATAAGACCCACACTGCGTATGTTAGAAGGTGAAGTGTTATCAGTTGATGACAATGATAAGATCCATACAGCGTATGTTTGAAGGTCAAGTGTTATCAGTTGAAATATGGGAAACGAATCGTACAATTAACACCAAGTTGTCGTGTTATGGTGGATCAAATGTTGTCGTGTTGTGGTGGATCCAATTATGTCGTGTTGTGGTGGATCCAATGTTTTCGTGTTGTGGTGGATCCAATGTTGTCGTGTTGTGGTGGATCCAATGTTGTCGTATTGTGGTGGATCCAATGTTTTCGTGTTGTGGTGGATCCAATGTTGTCGTATTGTGGTGGATCCAATGTTGTCGTATTGTGGTGGATCCAATGTTGTCGTGTTGTGGTGGATCCAATGTTGTCGTGTTGTGGTGGATCCAATGTTTTCGTGTTGTGGTGGATCCAATGTTGTCGTGTTGTGGTGGATCCAATGTTGTCGTATTGTGGTGGATCCAATGTTGTCGTATTGTGGTGGATCCAATATTGTCGTGTTGTGGTGGATCCAATGTTGTCGTGTTGTGGTGGATTCAATGGCTTGCAGATATATTTATAATCAGAGTAGATCGTATCTCTGGTTTTGTAAATAGTGTAACGATAAGTAAGTACTCGTGGTGATTTACGCATGGGCGTGCCAAGGAAAAGTGGGGCGAAGCCTGAAAAGGCACCCGCCCCAGATTATTCATAAATTAAATATGATAAAGGAATTTTATATTATATATATATATATATACATATATATATATATATATATATATANTATATATATATATATAATATATATATATATACATATTATGTATTAAAATAAATCTGTCCCGGGACTGTCACTTTGATCGGAGGGGGGGGGAGAAATGAATCAAAAGGGACAGGTGTGAAACTGTGCTCCCCCGTCTTTTAATCCCTAATAGCCTTTTATTTTTAAAAAGTGAGTTGTCGGAACATGCCGCACCTCAATATGTAGACAAATTACCGGCCCGGAGCGGACTATTACAGAGACGCTTTTACGCGTTAAGTCTTTGTGAAATCCATGTATCGCTTAACTCCATTGTTAAGGTCCGATCTAAAGACGTTGATGCTAGTGGCTAAAAGTTGTCTGAGACACAACACAACGGCATTCCTTTCAATTCCTGTGTCCCCTGAGGTGCCCAGCTGAATCGACCGTTTGAGATTCCCCTGGATTAACTGTAAGAAATCAATGTTGAATTCGACCAAGTAATGTTTCTCACCCCAAGCGCCCACTAAGAATGAGCCGTCAAAGAAGGAGAGTATCATCATGGAAAGTTTTTGGCACATAACCTTACCAAAGGGAACACAAACCTTATACTTAACTTTCAAAGTCTGAAAGCACTGCTCCATCTCAGAATCTAAGATCACAAAAGAGAAATGTTGGATGATTGTGATAGAAATGCTACTAAACAGTTGATGCACAATACACAGCTGAAAGAATAATTTTTTAATAAAACTATAGAAAAAATACTTTCTATTTCTATCGAGTACGAGTTAAAACGTAATAAAAAATAGAAAATAATTTAAAAGTGAAGAAGTATAGAGCACTCTATGAAGTCACCCATCCACCCGTTCACTCCAACGCAGCAGACACGGTCAACCATAATAATTAATGCTACTTCTTCAATCAGCCTCTGTTGAACGTGCATTCTTTTCCAGCCGTTCACCAGGTGAACAACGAAAGTCCTCAATGGCACGTGTGTATAAAAAAAAAATTCCGCTCCGCACACAAGATTACGCTCAACCAGATGGAAACTCGAGTTGGGATAAGGTCTTTAATAAAAAGCAGTCATGTGTGTGTGTGTGTGTGTGAAAACTGACTTTACAATCCTGCGAGATGATGTGCTCCGAGTACGAAGTGAAGAGTGCGAGATTTAAATTTAGCAACTTATAATGGAGCAGTTATTTCAAATGAATTTTGCAGTAAATTGATATGATAATTATTTAGTTTTCTTGTTCTTGGAATGATTGAAAGCAAATGGAGTGTAGAACTATTTATTATGGTAACTAAATGACCAATGATATGAAACCAAAGAAATTGTTTGCTTACTTAGCAACTTATTAGCATCTACGAGTAACTTTCGAACTATATCTAAGTTTACTTGACGTCTCCACTCACTATACTAAGATATACTTTTGTGTTTTAACGAAACGTATCACATCATAGATTCACATTCAAAAAGATTCACTGTTGCCTATGGCTCACCTCTGCAGTGCCAACATTATGCGATTATGACGTCCCCCCTCCCAAGCATAGAAGTACGCATTCTCAAGCATTAACAGGATACAGACTTGGACAATCGTAGCTTTTTCAGTCCATTCGAGACACCACCAGCCATCTTGCTAAAAGGAACCAATAGTGTTTCAAAGACCCCCTCGCGCGGTGTCTCCGATTTCCAATATTGCCTTAGCAACGCTTTGACAGTAATCACTAGGGACTCGGAAGTTTTGAGATGCGTCTGGCCTGCCCATATGCTTTCCAGCTCTACCCTCTCGTTGCTACCTAGTTCCGAGGGTTCTGGTATCCACCGCAGAACTACCGAGCGCTCTTAAGTCCTTCTGATGGGGTTTATGCTGCAGACGATGTCCTCTAGATTTCGGCCGGGAATCTATATTTCGCTCGAATTGTCGATCTGGAATCTTGATGCCACACGGAGTGGGCCAAACTTTTTGCCGCCCACGTTAAACAGAAACAACAAAAAATAGGAGCAGTTTGCTAACAATGACGTTCCTAATTATAAAGCAGACCACAGCCTTCATTATAACCCCGTACGCAGCTAGGAATTGGTAGGCTTAGGGTTAGCACACACTAGATCCGGATAGCACCGAATTCCAAGACTGCCGAACAAGCCCGGTCGTTCGGTAGAACTGTGCTTTGGACAGCATAGAAATTGAGAATACATTGCACCCGATCGCATCCAAATCTTTGTTGTTTATCATAACTACGGCTTTGATTTAGCTGTCTTTCCGATAGCGCCAACGAATATTAAAATAAACATAGATTTTTAATGAACTTATTGCATTTTACATTTTAAAATAAAATAAAACTGGAATGGATAAACATGTCTTATTTGATGGAGAATCCATTTTAAAAACATCTATTGTCAGAGAATCAAAGAAATGAGTTGGTAAACCAAATTTCTGCAGAGAGAGAGAATTCTATTCGTTGTTTCCAAGGCTGTTGGAGCAACCAGAAACGTTTTTTTTAAATTATTTTAGAATGAACCATCGACCTTTTGACTACATATTACGGGATTAGCATTCAAATTTCTTGCATTTTCCTATCGGGCAGACCCTTGCACAATATCCATTATTATTAATGAGACCCGTGATGCTATTTAGGAGTGCTTTGTTGAGGAGCAAATGCCTTTTTCCAATATATAATTAATGGACAAGACTGCTAAGGACTATCAAAGGATATGGAACTTTCCAAATTGTGTTGGTAGTGTTGTCGGCAGCAATGCCGGTTTAAATGTTCAAATTTATCTGGTTCTAAATATTTTTATTATAAAAAACTAGTATGTGGTCTGCGTGGTTGATTCAAAGTATTTTTAGTGTTGACTGTGGGGTATATGGCAAGCAGAGTGACAGGGGTATTTTTGGTGAATCAAATCTATACCATCACATAGAAGCGGGGTCTTTCTCCTTTCCTCAAACAAGACAGATACCTTGGATCAAATAAACCTCTTCCATATTTTTTCTTGGTACCGGTAACCAAGGTTATCCTCTGAAGAATTTTCTGATGCGAACATACACCACCAATGGTGATACTGTATCACGAGAAATTAAAGTTTACGACTACCGGGTAGAGTACAGACATAGTCAGGCAAGAATAACACTGAATAACAGTGGAATGTCCATTTGGCAAACTTGTTGCAAAATGGTGATTCATGAAAACAGAACTTCAAGTTGATCCTAAAAATGTTGACAAACTAGTCATTTGTTCCTGTTTAGTGCATATCATTTTTTAAAAAATAAACATGTATTATGAATTGATCCCTGTTGCTATAATGCTCTATAGCCTACCTGCACAAATTTAAATCATTTTGGAAAACGTTAATTTTTTTCCATAATAATGAATAATGTAGCAATAGCATTACCATGACCTGCATAATCAATAGCATTAATGCTAATTTAATTTGTTCATAGACACTTTAATTTAGTTCCCATTGAAAATGTACGTTAAAATAATTTAGAAATTTGGTAGAAGCATAAATAGTCTACATGGAACTGTACTTAATAAATGTATGCATAAATGTATTTTTAAGGCTGTTTTGAATTTCAGTTAAGTATTATTATTATGAACATAATTTTTTGAATCTGAAAAAGTAATGGTTAAAAATGTTAATATTGTTATTTTCATTTAATTATTTGAATGTTGTAAAATTGCAGTCATTGGTGACGTGCAATCTGATTTTAAAAAAATGAACAAAATAATAAAATTATTAATATTATTATGTTAAAAATTATATTTGATTCATTATTGATTATTGTGTAAAAATAATGTACATATTATAAATTTAAGTGATTAACATTTCATTGCCCTTTGAAATTATTTTTAAATGTTATTATTTTGCAGTATAACAGTACAGGTAACAGAATATGCAAACTAAATAATAAATGCATATATGTTACCCAGTACCAGTATATCTAATTTTCATTTCTTTATTGCAATTACTAATTATATTTATATTTAGTTATTAAATGATCATGATTGTTAAAAATTATTTGGTTTTTATTTACTTAGTCTTCTTCCAATAATAAATAAACATTGATCTGAAATTAAAGAATTCAAATGACCTAGTTTTTCACTTAATTACACGATGTATTACTTAACAACATGATTGTGAGTGCGGACTTTTACATGCAAAGAATTAAAAATTATACTGTAACTTAATATTTTTTTTAAAATTTGTTTAAGCATTAGATTGTTACATTTCAATTTTTTTTTTTAAATTTGCAACTTATTGCCCCATTTTGAGATATTGTAAGCATATCTACTGAAAAAACTCTCCTTATAGATGTATAGAATAGATTGTTTTAAAAATCTGTCGATGTATCAAGAAGAAAACTTTTTTATTTTTTCAATAAAGATTATTTACCCAAGTGCAAATGACATGGGAGCACCTGAGACATTGCTCACTCACTAATTTGAATGGAGACAATGATTTTAATGAAATGAAAGCAATATAATTATAAATTATAATAAATACACCAATAACAAGAGCAATCACTTTTTAATATTTTTAGTACTCCCCATTAAAAAATTTAAATATATTATTAACATTTTACTTTACAATTGAATTTCATAAAATGTAATGATGAAATAATATCTGGGGTGTATCATATGCCTGAACCACACAGGAAAATTATGTTTATTAAGTAAGTATTTACTATGTACCAGGTTTTATACCCTTACGTGCCTGGCAAAGATTAGTATTATAATTATCATGTACAGTACTGTATTAATTTATTATAAACAAACACAACTATTATTTTTATAACAAAGTTTTAATATAATTTATTTAACAAACAAAGTCATTCATGTTGATGAAATGTCCTGAACGTCTAGGATAATAGACATTGGGTCATGTAAGGTGATGAAGTTGAAAAATATAAATTAAATTCCAATGATTAATCTAGTGAATAGGAGCTTTCCACTTCTTGAGCTCAAACCACATTGAGCACAAATTTTTGAACTATAATTTTGTTTTCAAGCTTTAACCTCTTTGGAATTTCATGAAAATGTGGAAGCAAACTCAAAAGCAAACGATAGTCAACTTTTTTTCCGCCTTCATCTCTATCTCTTCTGCTTTTAATTTTTTTCCATATAATCAATCTTCTTCTGTTCGATAGAAAGAATGTGATTGATGGCATCAGACCTACAAAGAGAATTTATTGTGTTCATTTGGATATTTTGGTTTTTGAAGGTTATAGGATTTGCACTAGGAAGATGGTCTTTCTGAGCAGGGTCTCCAAACATTTCAGCATCCTGTGTTTCCCCACTAAAGCAGCTTTGATCAAAATCAGTATTAATAGTGATCTTATTTTCCATCATATTTTCTTCGGGCTGTGAATTTAAGTCACATGACTAAGATCACTGAATTGTAACAGTTTCATTGGTCTTTGTTTGTCTTGGAGAACAAAAGTCCAAGAGGAACAAAAGTTGGGAGTAAACCTTCCATGAAGACATAAAGCTGCACTACCTGTTGTCGTTTTTGAGATTTTGACCCTTTTTTTACGAAAGGTGTCCTTCAAGTTTTGCCATTTTGTTTTCAACACTTAAGCTGAAAATTAAAACATATATTATTGCATTTAGATATGTTAACAACACATGCTCACTTTATTAGCACTCTAGTTATTAAATGTTCCTAACATTAGATTCCTTACAGTAACAGTCAGAGTAAAAGACCTTTCGCATTACAAATAAATAACTCACTTTGGTTTCCATGGAACAATGTAGGCTTAAAGATTTAATTTTTTCAACATTTTTATAACATTAAGATGCATTTCCATGGTCCATACATTATAAAAATGTGCTTTTTAAGGGGATACAATTACATTTTATTAAATAATTTTATATATAATAATATATAGTTAAATTTAAAGTCTCATTCCTATGAGTTATAGTCATATTACAAAATATAGTAAATTGAGTTTTAGGCATATTTTCAAATTTAAGTACAGGGTATTTTAATGCATACTTTAATATTAATAATATCAGTATAATGTGAGGTAAATTTAATATTATAACAGCATCAATATATTTTAATACATATTTTGTATCTGTTTATATTAAAATTTACAGAAAACTAAAGTAGGGAACTGTAACAATGATAAATTTATTAAATATGTTTTAAATAATAGTCAGCATCTTGAAATAATCATATTAAATAACCAACTTTTCATAAAAGCACTATTTTCAATAATTATGAAAATATTTTCAATTTTAACAAAATAACTTTGTAATATTCATGATTACTTAATTTTTCTTATAGCTTGCAGTTGGACTCTGTTTCTGTGGAAATTTTATTTCAGTAGTTCTTTTAACATATAACAAACCAATGACCAGTTTGTTTGAAATTTAAGTACAGTTAGGAATATATAAATCTACAAATATATTGGCAGAAGCACTTTTTCTAAAATGTTATTAGTTAAGGTAAATTATTTTTAAAGCAATAAATCTATTTATGCAATCAAAATTATTGGCAATAGCTTTATTAAAAAAACATAACGTTTGTTTTTCCTTAGCATATTTAAATTTTTTTATTTTTCTTTAAAATCTAAATAGTTCATAGGCCTACAAACAAAATATTCTATAAGGGTAGACTTTACTTGTATTTTATACTGTAGGTAGATTAATGATATTATTCAAATATAGTTTTCTGAATTAATTAGACCTACATAGTTTACATTTACATTATGGGGTGGTGGGGGGGGGGTAGGGGTGCGCCCTTAATTTTTATTAACTATACATTAATAATATTCTACTTAATTTCAATATAATTTAATAATACACTGAGTAAGTACTTTTGATTACAATAATACGTGTTCAATCAAATTTCAGTTTTTTTTTTTTAAATAGTGTAATGAAAAGAAATGTTTATCTTCCTAACTTAATTAACTTAATAACTATAACTTGTATTAAGTTTATATAATTTAAAAATGAAAAACTCTATTACTCAACAATATTTTGCCTTTATTATTAATACTTTCATCTCATTAGTCTGAAAACTGAGGTCAAATAATTGTTTTAAAATAGGACCTATTTACTATTTATATTAAATTACATGAGTGACATGACATTATTATTGACACAAAATTTAAATATTGTCTGATTGCCATGAATGATACATCATTTTAACTGCTAGCTTTAAGCTTTATAACAACACCAATTTCATCATTCTATCTTTTTTAGAAGTAGAGCATTAATTTTTTTGGTGATTTTTTACAACCCCCTTCTTTATCTTTGTATTTAATTGAAAAAAAGGGTGACCCACTTTCCAAATTTCTGACTTATTTTCCCCAAAACTTGTTTATTTTAAAAGATAATGCTACCAAATTTTCAGGAGACATTCTCAACGCAATACACAAGACAACAAACAACACAACTTTTATATAACATCGAGACTAATATTTTTTTAATATATTTATTCGAGAGTATGTAATGTTAGGAAAAACATGAACAGAAAATTAGGAAAAAATTAACACTTACTTGTAAAGGAAAAAAAACAAAAAAATAACATGTTTATTTTAATTTAATCAATTATATGCTTGAGTTACATTTTAAACCAATTCTTATATTTATGAAAGGTAAGTAGAAGTATTTTTTGTTACAATGAATTTTAATGCATACAATTATAAATAAAAACCAATTTCACCAATAAGACTAGATCTAATAGGAGCACCGGGGTATGTGATTAAATTTTAAAAGATAATTGGTACGTTCTGTCTGTCATTTTTATATTTAGACTGCTCTTCAAACTGCTTGGCCTTGTTGATAAATCCACAAATTCTCTTTCAAATACTTTGTCTTTGTCCAAATATGCTTACTTGTCGATGGAAGGACTTCTTTAATAGAAAATTTAAATTTTCTCTGATGTCTGAATGAAACCTAGATATAACATCTAATCATATCCTGAATCTACACAATTTCTTAACGCTTTAAAAAAATGTTATTCATTTTTTTTGTTTAGTAAAACTAATTTCTTCTACTTTTATTTTATTAGAAATATTAAATATTTGCTTATGTAAACTTATTTTGTATGCCTTAAATGCCTTCAAAAAAACGAAATGTCTACACGTCGGGCGCACCGGACAAATAGTGTGGGAGATAGTGTGTCCGGCGAGCATGTTAAAAAAATTACTAAGATGATGTTTGTTTATTTGATGTCTTTAATTTACAATTAAAGGCCTTGCCTTATAACTGATCTTAAAATACTAACTTAAATTAGGCCTGTAACTGTAAGACTCTATAGCCATACACAAAAAGTATACTAACTTAAAATAACTGTTCTTTCAACTTAGACCTATATTCTATATGGAACATTCACATGTTATGTAGTGTGAGAGTGAGAGTATTTAGTAAATAATAGATGAGCAATGTCACTAATGACAGATTACAATTATTCTTATTACTATTATTCAAACTATTAGTGATTCAATAAAGAAGAATGGATAAAAGGGTAGACATACACTTACAAAATTTATTAATGTAAATTGATACCGTACTAATATTATGACTAGCCTATGCATATTATTATATAATGATTTATGTAAATCAAGGGACAAAACTTGTCCGAAATTCATTCAACTACACTAAGTAAAATGTATATAAAAAAAAAAAATCTTTAATGAAGTGGATTGTATTAATATCTAATAATATTGAAATACTGTTTCCCATTCGCCAACTGATTAGTCTTCCACGTATTTTTAAAGATGAACAATAATGAAAATATTTTGTACCTTAATATTAAAATATAAGAAGAGCCTTTTCCGACAACCCAAATTTATTTTGTCAGGGGGGAATAACTGATGATAACTGACATTTTCATTTACAAGGGAAAATTCATAACTTTTAGGGGGAATTACTATTATTAACGAAATAAAGTTATTAACAACTGGTAATAAATGAAGTAGTCCCACGTTATAGCGCTATATAACCGCTATGTTACTAACATTAAAAAGTAATAAGGTATTATATGCATACAAATGCGTAAGAATAAATACGTTGCCAGTCCCAAGTACGTGCTGTAAAAATAATATCACCGTATTTGGAAAATATGCGCTCTACGTCACTGATGATAAAACAATTTATTATTAGAAAACTGTGGCGTAAAAAGCAAAACAACGAAGTCCTCCATGAGCTGAATGTAAAATTAAAATTGCCACAACAGTTTTTGCGTTGTTTTCCGTATGCGCGAACTGGGTGCGCGTGAGTTTATCGCAGTACCTAAATCATTATTTAATTTTTTTTTAGGCAATCGAATGTCAAATAATAAACCTCAGTTCAAACTGAAACTGTAGAGATCCAATGCCAATACTCGACTTGACCTGTATTATATAATAATAATAAAGTTTATTTAAAAAAACACGCTTCATCCCCAAAGGCTCGAAGCGCGGTACAAAGTCAACAAAAAACATATCTATAATTTACCACATTTAAAACATACGCAACACTGCAAAAACTAATTACAAGCATACTAAGACAAAGTCTTTCTAGACATTTCAACCATAAGCAACACAACCAATATGCATTAACTGGAAAATATGGTAGACAATCATCCCAGAAGGTATTTGCGAAATAGATGTGTCTTTAAATCGGTTTTAAAGGACTCCAAAGTCTGGTTGTTTCTGAGATCGACAGGAAGGGCGTTCCAAATTGTTGGACCAGCAAATGCGAAAGTGCGCTTTCCGTAAGTCTCAAGGCGAACAGGTGGTGTCGAGAGTTTGCCACTATCGGATGAGCGGAGTTGTCTAGTGGGTACATAAGGCGTCAGCAGATCTTTCAGATAGGACGGCGCCAGGTCATGTTAGCAGCAGTAGTACAGCAGTATATAGATATCCGCTTTTAATATAGTATATTTTTAATGCTATTATTATAAATTACAAATAAATTAATATAACTATTAAAGAACTTTTTAAAGAATTTTATACGAAATAGAAAGTTGTGAGTAGTTTTATCAATAAAAAAACGTCCAAGAATCATTTTTATTAAATTATAATGATATTTTCTGGGAAAAACAAAAGATAGGTAGTTTTTTTAGTGCGTTGTTACGAAATTAAATTAAAATTAATTTCAACTAAATGTCCTCAAACACTATGAATAAAAGAGTGAGCTGACTGTAACGCCATAGAAAAGGAGCGATTAAAATGCTTCTGCATTCTTAAAAACAAGGATAGTTATTGTCCATTATTATACGGAAATGGAAGTAATTTAAATGCTCAAAAACTAAAATATATCCGCTTTTATTAAATGTGTAAGTATTAATATCAACTAGCGAGTACCCGGCATGCGTTGCAATGACACTCAAAGGAAACGAAAGTGTTTGTGTTTTAATTACGTTTTTTAAGTAGTTTTTAAGTGGAACATATATTTTTCCCGTCTGGTGCGTAGACAAATAAATTAGAAGGTTTTTCGAAGCGTGAGCAGGCAACATACAACTGTGCACATGAGAAACGTTTTTTTAAAAAAACTTTAGTCAACACAATTGTAGCGATTGATTCATCCATTCAGTAGTTATGTTTGAAATTATATTTATATTGGTCACATACGTAAAAAAATAAAGCCCCCGGCCCAAACGCAAAATCGTAAAATGGTTGAACTAATTCAGAAACCTAGTTATTTTCTCATACACAAAATGAAATGTCGCTTGTATTTGATTTAATTCCATCCAACCATGCAATAACTCTGTTTGAAATTATATTTCTATAGTTCATATAAAAAAAAGATAGTTTAAGGCTCCCGGAATATTTCAAAATGGAAAACATAATTTAGAAACCTTTGCGGGCGAGCACTTAACAACTTTACAAAGTTTTATCGCAATTGGATAAATGTTATAGGAACGCATAATATGGAAATTATACTTTGCTCATAAAAGAAAAAAAAATGGAGAATTTAAGGGCTGGGCGTAAATAGAATGATTTGACATGTGTGTAACAATTTAGAAAAACAATTAGGCGTGTGTACATCAACTCACAAAAGTTTTATCGCAATCGGGTGAATGGTATAGGAGTCCATACGGGACAGAAAAACTTACATTAATTTTTATAAAGGTGTAGATAAAGTTGATCGAATAAAAGATACCTAATGCGCAACTTTTCCTGGAAGCGTTCTGTCTGTCCTTCCATCCATCTGTTCATCCATCCGTCCAATCATATATCTATCTATCCATCCATCCATTCATCCATGCAAGAATCCAACCGTCTATCCATCGGTCCATCTATCCATCCATCCAATCAAATCTTATCTTATCTTATCAATCCATCTATCCATCCATCCTTTATCCATCCATCCATCCATCCATCCATCCATCCATCAATCCATCCATCCATCCATCCATCCATCCATCCATCCATCGATCCATCCATCCATCTATCGATCTAATCTAATCTAATCTATCTAATCTAATCTAAACTATCCATCCATCCATCCATCCATCCATCCATCGATCCATCCATCCATCTATCGATCTAATCTAATCTAATCTATCTAATCTAATCTAATCTATCTATCTAATCTATCTATCTATCTATCTATTTATCTATCTATCTATCTATCTATCTATCTATCTATCTATCTATCTATCTATCTATCTATCTATCTATCTATCTATCTATCTATCTATCTATCTATCTATCTATCTATCTATC
>CAXITT010000067.1:1642987-1702816 GCA_964033795.1 Lymnaea stagnalis
ACACGATAAACTATAAATTCCAAATAAATTAACTATCCTTGTCTACGGCCATACCACGTTGAAAATACCGGTTCTCGTCCGATCACCGAAGTCAAGCAACGTCGGGCTTGGTTAGTACTTAGATGGGTGACCGCGTGGGAACACCACGTGTTGTAGATATCTTTTTTTTATTTTTTTTTTTTTTTTTTTTTTTTTTTGTGGGGGGGGGGGGGGGGCGAAAGCTCAAAGTACGTTCGCATGGGGGTCGTCAAAAAGTACACCTGAAACAGGGGACAGGGTGGTCGAAAGGTTTACTTTTTGTGTACATACTATCCGGACAACCTTTTCTTTCCTTTTTTTTATTTTCTCCCCAGGCCGAATAACTACTCTCTTTCCGAATAAGATTGTCTTGACAGATCTTCACGACATGGATACCTTCATCAACCTCAGGACTTTGGCGGCACTTGGCGTCTTCTTGGGCTGGACAGCCACGTCATTCCTGTGCCATGAGCTGGGGAAGACGTTCCTGACTCTGTCAGAGGAGAACATCTCGTCCACGGGTTACAAGGGTGGATCTATGTCACGGATTTTGTTTGCCCTGGTCCTGACAGCTGTACAGGTAAAGATTCAAAGTGATGAATGAAATAATGAAGTTATGATTTTGAAGAAATTCAAAGATCTAAACCTCAGTGCCCTTTTAAAAAATCTTATTGCAGCACTCAAAAGTATCCATTGTTCTTGATTATGGAGAATACAAATTATAAAAGTGTTATTAACTAGTTTTAAAAGACAATAATAATTCAAGATATATAAGCGAAACTAAGAGAAAATTGGAAGATAGATTCATAGAACATCTTCGGGATAATGAACAAGGTAAACTTTCCCTAGTCTCTTCACATTTTAACAGAGAGCAACATAAATTTACATTATATGTATTCATTATGGCACTTATTTCTTACAAACACACCAGATTTAAAGTGGAAAACATATTTATTCAGCTTTTTTGGCACCATACCTCCACATGGTATGAACCAAATACTCTTATACTAATGTCTCTCAAGTTTCCTGTATTTCTTCTTTCTTTTTTCTTTTTCGTTTCATTTTATTTATCAACATATATTTTGGTCCGTTTAAATTCTCTACCTTATTTTTCACAGTACCAATTCTTTCACTTCCTGTAATCCTACTTCCGGCAACTACACAGGAGACCTCCAAAATGTTTTAACATGTTCTGTTCCTTGTTCTACTTTCATTTGTTTTGTTTGCCGATGAAGGCTCTAAGCCGAAACGTCCAAATCTTTTGTCCTTGTTAATTCAAGTTTAATATAGCTTGTTATTTTATTTTATTAACTGGTTTTAACCTGTATTAATGGGGGAAAGGTAAATGCAGTCAATTGGTGCCATGAAGTATCACACGGCCACCATCTGGGTTGCCGCGACCCGTGAACTTTTACGTGTTCACAAATCTTGGAAACCAAGATGGCGGCCGTTGAAGAATAGAATATAATAAATCAAGTTTGATGAAAATAGGAATAAAACGTTTAAAATTAATGAAGAAATGTCCCAAATGTATCCCTAAATCCATCCCTATTCCTAACCTGGACCCTAAAGCTATCCCTAAATCCATCCCTATTCCTAACCTGGACCCTAAAGCTATCCCTAAAATTAAACTAAAACCAAAATCTATATCTAACCCAAACCCCAAAACTAGTTCTAAAGCTACAAGTAAAAAACACGTGACATTTTCACACTGTGGCAAGAAAATAATGAAAATGACAAATACAAACTAAAAATGTACCAAAATAATTATAAAATAAAGAAATAATGAAAACCCAACTTACATTTTCAGGAAAAACACTTTTACACACTTGATTTCAGGTTCCACCGCAAAATATCCAGAAAATGAATAAAATACAAGGGCTGCCAAATTCATCAAATATGCCCAAAATATCTTCCCTTCCACGATTGAGAAAACGTGGTGGCTGAGGCTATGAACCATTTTATACAGTTTTTCTTTCAGGGATTCTCGGGAAAGGTAAAAGTCCCCCTAAGCAAATCAATTGCAACCCCTTACACACCCCACCCGGGAGAAAATGTGTACAACAGTAAAAAGTATTTTTATTTTATAAAAGAAGAATCAATTCTCACAGTTATTTAAAAAAAAATAGTAATTAGTGCATTCAATCGATTAGAGTTAGTAAAGTCTATGAAATATTGCTATCCGCGATATCTTTGATTATCCGTTTATTTATGTTAATCTTGTTGGAGTTTTACACTATTCAATTGTCAAGATTGTACTTTTCCGAAAAGTGGCCAATCGTCATCATAAGCAGAAGTCTTACTTAACGTTCTTCAAACATATCAGTTATTATTTTTTTCGACTTCACACAGTATTAAAATACAATTACATTAATATATAGATAAATAATTTGAACATACTTCTTGTAAAGTATCATGTGGGTAAGGGGGGGGGGTCATTTTTTAAGTAGTTAATCCTAGAAATGAATTACATTTAGAAAAAAATAGATGCCACATTATTAATATGAAATGTAAAAAAAAATATTTGTGTAACGCAGGCAGTAAAAAAAAAGACGTTGCTAGACTTTTAGAAATAGTAGAAGATGGTTTGTAGACGCTTGCATCGAAAGACATGACAATAAGACTTTTAGAGGTCCCCTGGCACTTTCAGTTTTGTCTTCCCCCCACCTTGCATTTAAAGTTGACAATTAAAAAAGTGTCAACGTAACAACGTCAAGCCACTAAAATATCCGAGGCCGTAGGGATTGCGATGCCCACAAGCTGGCACTGAGGTTAAGTGACTTCTAAATTTTTAAACAAGCATCTCTTCCGTTGGTCTCTAATTCAGTTTAGAATTGTTCAATTCTATTTTAAGATATATATGCTTAATCCATTTTTGTATTCTGGATGATCCAAGCAGTCTTCTGGTAAAAAGTATACCCTAGAGCGTGAAAGAACTGGAATTAATTTAGCTTCTGTTGGGCTGGGACAGAGTTAGATATGGCCTTGATCGTTAGAGTGGCTAATGTGTCCCCCCCCCCCCCAATACCTCTGAAATCCCCCATCAAAGTTGGTTGAAAGACACACCGAGAGTCTTCAGCAAAATTAATTTAGTTTCTGTTGGGCTGGGCCAGAGTTAGATATGGCCTTGATCGTTAGAGTGGCTAATGTGCCCCCCCCCCCAATACCTCTGAAATCCCCCATCAAAGTTGGTTGAAAGACACACCGAGAGTCTTCAGCACACTCAATTTCTAGAACCACCTCCTTTCAAGTTGATCATTGTGAAAGTACGGCGTTGATGATAAGCTTGTGCAAAATGATTACTCTCGGGCAAGCCACTACCAGTGTAAATTTAGTTTATGTATGGCACTGGGCACCATAATTCCTAGCCTTCAAGACGCTTAAAGCAAACTCCTTCGGTGCCCTCGATTTCTGCCCAACTTACGGTAAAAGTTAATCACAATTTCAGTGCAGATAATTCCATTGCCTGGGGGCATAGATAGTGTTAGTATTAGTGCTGGTATGGGCGGGCAAATATTTTTGTCGCACTTGGTTTTACGATACAAATTCTGCAAATTGCCCAAAAATATCAAACACACCCCCACCCCGGTTTAAATTAAAAGTGAGACCTGACCTGGGCGTACCACCCCATCGCCTCCTCTTTTCTATGCCATTGACAGAGGCGTAGCTAGATTGCTTGGTGCACGGATTCATTTTTACGCCTCCCCCGTCAACTCTCAGACACATTATTTTCATCAAGCAAATACCAACAAAGCTCATTTTTGCGTCCCTTCTAGTCTAGCGCCTGGGGAACTCTGTCCACTCTGCCCGCTAGCTATGCCCCTAGCTCTGCACACCCATTTATCTGGTTAACAAACGCCAGACGTGTTCAGCACTCTTTACCTTTTTTTGGCGCCTACTATACATGAATCTGTTTTAAGTATTTAATTATTGCTTGCATGTGTCCTGGAAATTTACCACCCTGTCCATCGTAACCTTTGTTTTCCTCAGTGTGCTACCTGTTATCTGAGTGTGACCTTGAACTCAGCCAACGGTTCTCCAATGTTGTATCTTCTAATGACGTCACACGTCCTCTCCACACTCGCCACCAATTACAGCATGGCTTACATAGAAGTAAGGTTTCTGACCACTTGCTTTACATACAAAGGTGACATTTATAGGTTGAGCAGGCGATTTTTTAAAATAAAAAGGTGGTGGGCATAGGCCATGAAGTGGACACACTGAAATCAAATTAGTTATATATATTTTTATTACTATTTCCTAAAATTAAAAATTGAAATAAGAATTTACTTATTATTAATAACAGAACCAAACATAATCAACAATAATAATAAAAAAAAAACAACTTTTTTTAATAGATAAAACTACATATTTTAAATTAATTATATATTTTTTAATTACTATTTCCTGAAATTAAAGATTGAAAAAAGAAATTAATTATCATTAATAACAGAAACCAAATATAATTCTCAATATTCACAAGAAATTACTTTGTTATAGATAGTACTACACCATGTAGATTTCACCCGAAGTCAGAATCCCGTCTTCCTGACACTTTGCATTATGTTGGAATCCGCTCAAATGGATAAGATACTGATATTAAACTGTTCTTTACCGAGGTGTGAAAGAATTATCTTAGATTTTTGAAGGGGTATCACTAACTGAAAGGTGACGGGGACCACTGACCATATCGCATTATGCTAGATATGTCATAAGACATAGTGTACATAAAACATATCAAATTCCATAGTGTATATAAGGTTGAAAATCGCTCTCTTGCCTGTTACAGGCGGCCTCCACATTGGCAATTAAATTGATGGAACCTGTTACAATGGCCATTGCCCACTACGTATTTTTCAAGACTGCCATCTCCATACAAACGTTGATTAGCATACCAATCATCTTATGTGGTGCACTACTTTTCTCTGGTAAGACAATTCTCCTATTTTTTATTTATTCTGTTTTTTTTTCGTAGTTGAAAATTTAGTTTAAGAGAAAAAAATTCAAGTCGTAAAACTTAAGTTATCCTGCTACCACTTACCTTCTCCAACCCCCCCCCCCCACTCCAGCCACTCCACACCCCACCCCAAATTCCCTTTCATCCCTCTCATTCCTGTCCACAGCACTCATACCCTTTCTTTCCTCGCCATTTTCTCTGGTAAGACAATTCTCCTTTTTTTTATTTATTCTTTTTTTTTTTCGTAGTTGAAAATTTAGTTTAAGAGAAAAAAATTCAAGTCGTAAAACTTAAGTTATCCTGCTACCACTTACCTTCTCCAACCCCCCCCCCCACTCCAGCCACTCCACACCCCACCCCAAATTCCCTTTCATCCCTCTCATTCCTGTCCACAGCACTCATACCCTTTCTTTCCTCGCCTTTCATCCCTCGAAGCATTTCTCAACTCACCATTCCCTTCCACCCAAATACATCGTACCGCACAATCTCACACCATCCAAAACCATCCCAAACGATCCCACCCCATCCCACAGCATCATACACAATCCCACACCAACCCACGCAATCCCACACCATCCCACCAACTCTCACATATATAAAGTCATATGTAAAATTTAAATGGCTAAATAAAAACTGGACATTATTTTTTTTAAGCTCTTATACATTGGTTCCCATTAGAGACCGTCGAAATTTTGACTTCTGCTTCGGTTTCGGCGACGAAAGTTGCCATTTGATCACTTTCGGCCTAGTTTCAGTTTTGACCAAAACAGAAAAGTTAACTTTCGATTTAATTTCGGTTTCTGCTGAAAGTGACTCAGCCTTTCGGCCATCTGGCCAAAAGTGATTGAGCCTTTCGGTCATCTGGCCAAAAGTGATTGAGCCTTTCGGTCATCTGGCCAAAAGTGATTGAGCCTTTCGGTCATCTGGCCAAAAGTGATTGAGCCTTTCGGTCATCTGGCCAAAAGTGATTGAGCCTTTCGGTCATCTACCGGAAGTCAGACTTTATGTCGATTCTCTAGGACGGCAACCCGATTTTCCTTATTGCTCGTCTTCTTGCTGTCATCGTATGTTATATGACTTATACTCTTCGAAAACTGCTCACAACTGAATGATGACCTACTTGTTATTTCTTTCCAAAACATAAATTTCAATTAAGCGTAGTCAAATGTAAATTATACTTTTGTTGAAGAAAAACTAATGGAATAGTAAGTTTTATACCATTCTTTTTGTTTTACTTTTTTTTTTCAAAAATAATATTTGGAACCTTAGATTTATTCAATTCGCTCATTTGTGATATTCATTTGGATGTATGATTATCATGCTCATGTTGTCATAGGCAAAGATGAACAATATTGAATAATCCTAGGGAATGTTAATATTTGGATTATTATTTTTATTTTAAATTAAGCTTTTCAAATTTATTCATTTCTTGAAATTCATCTTTATCTTGCTCAAATACATTGTTAGAGACAGAAATAACACACAGTATACATGTATCACGGTTCGTATAATACTAATGTCTTCTTCTTCTTCTTATATTTGAGGTGCCCACGATCAATTTGTTGATCATTCTGGCTCCTGGTTTAAATTCAGAGTTTGCCTTCTCTTAGATGGGTTGCCGTCCAAGGCTAGCGAGTCCCATCCACCCGGGGTGCTTGGGATGATTTGCTTTTTTTGGTGGGGATTGAACTCCAGACCACCAGCTGTTTGGTTTGAGACCGTTTAGACCGCTCGGCCACCCAGCACCCAATGTAGTAGGCCTACTGCAGACCTGTTCACTTTTATGATTTTGGCGACCAATTTAGATGTCTTTTGCGATCTTCCATCAAGACCCGCCAGAACAACAATTTTAAGAGACCCGGTAAAAAAATATTTTACCCCACCAATGTGGGTAAGGGTGGTTGGTCGCCGAACGAAATAATTACGTCAGTAGCACGAAAAGACTAATGTGTTGGTAATAGGCTAAAAATTAATACAGCGATATCTTACAAGCTATTTATGAAAACACAAACCATTAGTTTGATTATAACCGTGAAACATTTTTATAGCCTTAATAACTGATATTTAGGAGACAATTTGCACTATTAGAGCCACAATATTTATTGTAGATATATGTCTAGGTAGCTTAAGAATTATATTATATAAGCAAAGGGCACTCAAGGGTCTATTTTGCATACATTTTTCCTCCCTCCCCCCCCCCCATTTTAATTTTCTCTTACCATGCTACTTTAAATTACATTTTAAAGAAATTTATATTAAATTTAAATTAAAATGGTAAAAGCCAAAGTATTCAATAGATGTTTATTTATTAATATTAACGAAGATCTCATTTTTCATTAAAAGAATGAAAATAGTGGTACTTTCCCCCATCATTTTTTGATGTATGCAGAATGCATGCGTGAACGAATTTCAAAATATCTAATGATTTCAGTTTTGGCTTCGGTTTCTTCCGAAAGTCTCGTTAAAGCTTATGGTTTAGGCTTCGGTTTTAGCCGAAAATCTTGTAAAGCTTTCAGTTTTGACTTCGGTTTCAGCTGAAAGTCATTTTTAATTTTCGCCCTAATTTCGGTTTCGGCCGAAACCAGAAAATCCCTTTCGGTCGGTGTATAGTTCTTAATAAATCACGTACACAATTCTCAACAAGCCATACGCATTAATAAATGGATTTGTGAATTTTAAAATACATTATTTTCACTTTGTATAGATATACAAAAACATGTCTTTGAAATACTTTTAGTGTTTGGTTGTCGTGTTTATGAGTTTAAATTTTTTAATTTTTTTTATTTTTCTGTGTTGTTGTCTTTTTAATGCAGGTTTTTTTTTCCATCTGATTAATTGTTTAAAATGTTTTGAGTATTATTTTCTTTTCCCTTTTTTTATGTTTATTCCTCTGTTTGTTCCAGTCAAATCCATCAACGACACAACAGAGAACATGGGGATACTTCTGGCATTCATTTCAAACATCATCCTCGCGGCCAGGAATGTCACCATCAAGAAATTACAAGGCTCCACAGTGTCCAGCAGTTCACCGGTCACACTCAGGTCAACCTTGCGAATATATGTCACGTTGTTGTGCGCGACGGCCGTGGTTGCAGTCACGTACATTCTGGAGAGGAACTCTGTGGTCCCAGCTAGAACCACGGTGGCCATCACTATGCTGGTCGGATCGGGTTTTTTTCATGTGGCCTACTCGTACATCTCAACAAACCTTGTTTTAAAGGTTAATATGTAATATCTATGCATATAGAACATATTAATGCTCCTAGTAGTTATCATTATTCGTCCTTCCTACGCGGAGATTGCTAACACAATTTCGATTTAAGTAGTAGTTAATAATTGAGCCGTAGTTTGTTCAATGTGAGTTGCTCAATTCGTCAGCCTCCCTCTCTCGTCCTTTTATTTGTGTTCCAATGGCAAGACTTGGTCAATACGAATGGAAATAGACCAGGATGCGTTAGATGACCAGCAGCGTGTATTGTGTGTGTCATTGTGACATACTGACTACGGGACTCCATCTCCGGGTTTGATATCAGAGTTTGCCTTCTCTTAGATGAGTTGTCATCAAATTTTAACACGTCCCATCCTCCCGGGGCTCTGGTGATGTTTTTTGGTTATCTAGGGTACATCCGGGTATTGATCTCCAGTCCACTAACTTTAAAATGACTCAGTATTTTTCCATTGGGTCCTTGATCATACTGAGCCCATAATGCGCATTTTTAGTTTTTAGTTGGAAGGTATGACGAATTTCCGGAGATTTGAAACAGATTGTGAATAGCGTGAAGTACTTAATGGACTGCCCAAAAAAATCTGTATGTCTTGATAATTATAAGTTCGGTATTTAAAGAAGGAAACATTAAAGATTGTCTTTTGAAATTTACTCAAATAATTCGAAGAAAGTTTTTCAATAAGTGGTTTCCAAACAGTTAACAGTAAATCTGATTATCGCTTAGCGCCCTTCATTTTTATAAGTAAGTTGATAGTCTTTTGAAGAACTAATGCTGACAACATATTTTTCAATAAATTATTTAATTTTTTAATTAATTCTTTGAACGATGAGTTCTTTTAACAAAGCAGTATATTCCTTTCCTAATTCAACATATGATTTATGCGACAGTTTAGCATCGAACTATTTCCTCCACAAGGCCGCTAATATTTTTCAATACCATTTCAGGTTATGAACATCGTCAGTCATTCCATCGCTAACATATTCAAACGCCTTTTGGTTGTTCTGCTTCTCTACATTTTTGGACGACATCATGCATCAACGATGAACTTCACAGGTCTGATCATGGCGACCATGGGTCTTTATATCTACGTGCAAGGGAAGATGGCCGCTACACCCATGGCTGCCTCGGAAAGTAATGGGGAATGAAATTATCATAAGCCTACTTCTTTCATTTTTTTTTACACTAAAATTAATTTTTGTTTGAAATTAAGATAATCTTTAACAAATCTCATGGGTGCGCTGAATTGCTGTGTTTCAATTGTTTAAGAAAAGTTCAAGAAAAAAGTTATACAGATTGCAACCATAATTATGAGCTGTTTTGGAAAAACTTCATTGAAAAAAAAGTGTTTAGTTAATTATGATGGTAAAAATAAAACTATTGTAATTTAAATTTGGAAGTAATGCTTTAGTAAACTTTGTGTGAAAAAAATGCTGCTTAAGTAAAGTTGATGGTAAATTTAACACTTAAGTAAACTAGATGAGAAACATTATAATTTAAAAAAAAAACTTGATGAAAAATAACGCTTAAGTAACTTGTTGAAAAAATAGCCCTAAGGAAAACTTGATGGAAAAAAATAGCGCTTAAGTAAACTTGATGAAAAATAGCTCCTAAATAAACTTGATGGTAAAAAATGGTGCTTAATTATTTTGGTGGGAAAAAAGCGCTTAAGTAAACTTGATATTTTAAAGATAGGATAAAGCAAAGAATGATGATTAAATGTTTAATTAATAAATTGTCATTTACTGTATTCACAGCAAATTGGGCACCTAAGACACGTCAGAAAGCGTTTGGTCTTGTCCTCAGCTTTGTAACAATACTTTCTGTAACCAAAGTGGCTCATCAAAACAGCTTATTCGAAAATTTACGTTACTTTAGCATGACAGAAACAAAAGATCTTTTTCTTCATCGACAGCTTCAATTTCTCCATTCGTTTGTCTCGGACAGGCTCACATATACAAATGATCCTCATATTAAAAATTTTTTATCCTGGCACCTCGTTGAGCATCCAGAGGAAACAGACCGGCTAGCCAAAACGCTGTCAAGCAACACGGAAGTCATCGCCGAATCAAAGAGAGTTTTGTTCAACCTATTATCCGATCTGATTGGTCAGGCCAATCACGTGATGCTCATGGAGATTGCAACGTACGAGAACAAAGGGGACCCGGCGATCTCGGTCGGGGAGGTTCTGCTGTTAAGACAGATGAACAAAACCATTGTATACTACTGTGAGACGTCGACGTGTGTCAAAGAAAAACACATGAAACAGGGGATCGAGATAAGCAAGCGGTACGCAAAAGACGATCTTGTCGTGCTCATGCAAGGAGGGGGGAATCTAGTCGGGTATCCTGGTAATGATAATTTACGAGACAAAATCATAAAAGCTTATCCCAAGAGGAAGCTTATCCTACTATCACAGAGCATTTGGTTGGGTCCAAAATCCGGTGACGCTTTGAAAAGAGCCCGGAATATTTATTCAAACAACTCCAATCTTTTTTTGTTTTTGAGAGACAGACAATCATTGGAGATAGCGAAAGAAAATTTTAAAGGCGTTAAACATATCCTTGCACCGGATATGGCGTTCAGTATAGGAATGGTTCCCCGGCAGATGGCGCCGTTTTACGATATCATATGGCTTCGAAGAGGAGACGCCGAATCATCTAAATATTCATTACCGGATATCCCACACAATCTCTCTGTCCATGTATCAGATTGGACTAATAACTGGAAATCGAACAGAGGTTCCCGAGACATGGAAACATCTTTTCTCATAGCACAGGCCGGGTTCCAGTTCTTACAGAGAGGTCGGGTTGTGGTCACAGATCGACTCCACGGCCACATTCTCTCTACATTAATGAGCATTCCACACGTTATAATAGACAACCCGCCTTACTTTAAGCTGTCTTCTTTTGATAACTCATGGACGGCGAATCTAAGCAATGTCATTCGAGTCAGCAATGGAACTCTGGCTTTAACTGAAGCTATGAAACTTTTAGAACGCTACGATGACATACTACCACAGATAGGTCCTAAGGATATGAACAGATTTGAAGCACCTAAAGCTCCGAAATAAAGGAGGTTGCGCTTATTATCTTTATATGTATATATATTTAATAACTATGTAATAATGTTTTAAAATCCTTTGAAATTTGACTTGAGGACTAAGCATTTAGAAATTAATGTTTTAAATACATAATATCATATCTAATTTGTAAGATATTATCTCTTTAAATGGTTAACATTTTCAAATTTCCCTTATATAAACTCATCTTTTGCTCTAGTCTGTTGAACCTATTGCACAACGATCATGGTGTACAGTACAGGTCAGTGATCATGCTAACAAATACCGCGAAAGAATTTTAAGTATGGACTCTTTGCAAAGAAGATGTTTTTTTTTTTTAAAAACGTAGATTTGGTAAAATAGATAGTCTTTCGCTTGGCCATGCAGCCGTGCAGCGTCAGTCACTAGCACATTATTTCTTGGGGAAAGGTTGACCTTCAGTTAGAAGCTAGGGGAGGGGGGGTAAAAAAGTAAATTAAATCAACTCCAACTTGACGAGAAGCTCCAGCATCCTCTTAGACTGTCTCGAAGATCGTCTGGGAAAATTTTGTTGTTGTGTAAAGCCAAAGTGTAAGCATCAAGTATTTACTTTCCTTGTGTCCCTGTTCGCTGCCCAACTCTCCTTATAATGGCAACAAATGGTTGGTGGTGAAACGTGTCACATATCTAATATTTAGATATCAATTTTGTTTCGTAAAAATAAAGTATTATTTTGTTAAATAGAAATAACAGGGAGTTAAGGAATTATGGGATGGAATAGAAAAGAGTTAACGGCTAAGGCAAGGATTCCTAGATATTTGGCGCTGGCCATGTTTATTCTAGTTAGTGATCAATATCTTAATATTGTTTTGTAAAGTGTACCGAAGAAGTTATAAATATGATACCTATACTTATTGTGATCTTTATTAACATTATTTTATGTCATGTGCCGTATTCAAGTATTAAATATATAGTGTTGCAAATAGTTATTCGTGTCTTTTTATTAACTATTGATGAACGACTGTGATTCAGGACAAGCAATACACGTCAATCATTGCAAGTAACGTAATCATAAACACATATATATATGGTTACAAAACGCATAGAGTTTGAATAATCAAGTTCTAATATTTTCGTTGAGTATTTTTGTAATGTACCTTAATATAATCATTTATTTGTATAAAATTCAAATTTTATTTCTTATAGTGTGTGTGTGTATAATTATATATTTAGATACATTTTAACGTTGCATATAACACAATGTGCCATTTGTGTAATTATCAAAACCCAAAATCTTAGCACAGGTGAATGTTAATATAAAAAAAAAATATCTTGATGTGTTTTTATTCAAATAATTTAAAACTATTAATGACATGAAACATTATGAACCATTTTTTAAGAAGAAAAAAGACTTTTGACGTAATTTAAATGAACAGAACTAAAATTTAAAAAAATCCCTTCTTGCATGCAAGTTAAATCCTCCCGATTTTTTCAGCTCTCCAAAGGAATTATTGACTTTACAAGCTAAGTGAAGGAACCCCTCATATTTTGAGCTTTTCATGGAACCTTCTGATTTTACCAGCTGTTCAAAGGAAATTCTGATGTTAACAAATGCTTGAAAGGAATCCTGTTTTTTAAAGTTTTTTAAAAGATTCTAATGATTTTAGCAGCTCAAAGGTGGACCTACTAGAATGATTACCTGTTTAACGGATCTTATGATTTTAATAGCTGTTTTGAAGAACCTAATGATTTTACCATCAGGTTTAAGGATCTCATTAATTTGCCAGCTTGGCAAAGGTCCTCCTGATTTAACCATCTTGTTAGAAGATTTCGTAAAATTTACTACCTGGTCAAAGATACTACTTATTTTGCAGCTGTGTGTGGCCTTCTTGATTTTCCATGCAGTGTGAATGACAAGTTGATTTTACAAACATGACCTATAGCCATATTCTGTTCTTGGAGTGGTAAATGCATCTGTGTTTACATTTCTAGCAATCAACTCCGGTTTAAAAAATGTGGTGAATGAATCTGTGAGGGCATTTCAAACGAAGATGTATATATTGATTGATTTGATATTTATATCGCGCCGGTATCCATGCCATTTTAGCATGCTCAATGCGCTCTGGTCCTCTGAAATCTATTTAAACAAAACAGTTTTTAATTGTTTGTTAAATGATTTTTTATCATTTACAATTCTTTTCAAAGATTGAGGCAAACTGTTCGATAATGTTGGCGCTATCGCTTCAAAAGAGCGCACTCCGTAAGACTTTTTTATGTGCTCATCCACTCTAGGAAAAGTCAGTAAGTACTGTGTTGAAGACTGCAGGCTCTTCACAGGTACATGTTTATAAATCAGTTCCTTGAGATATTCCGGTGCTGTGGCATCTGTGCAGCTGTACGCCAGGCACAGAATTTTGTAGTTAATGCGCTCACTCAAAGGAACCCAATGGACATCTCGTAGAAATGGGGTGATGTGGTCAGATTTTTTCATCCGCGATACAATGCGTGCTGCAGCATTTTGTATCTTTTGGAGTCTCTGAATTTGGTTCATTCTTGACTGGATTAGAGTTACTGCTACAGCATTGGCTGTTCTCCTATTGAGTTGAGGACGCAGCTGACCAAGGGCACGCCGATGACAGAATCATGCCTTGGAAAAAGAACTGATATGGGGAATCATACTAAATTTACTGTCAATATAAATCTGAAGTCCCTGAAAAGTCGAGGACAACAGGATCTCTGATTCAACAACTTTTATTGATGCAGTGGTAACTTTCCGAAGATTGGCCTCTGAACCACAAATAATTGCCTCAGTCTTGTCATCAGTCAATTTAGTCTGTTTGATGACATCCAATCTTTCACAACAAGACAGCAGTCCTCGACAGCCTGAACAGCAGTAGCACACTCCAAGGGATCAGGGGGGAAAGACTTGTATATTTCTGTGTCATCCGCAAATATTTTGAGGGAAATACCATGACTTTCAATAATTTTGCCGAGCTGGCTAGTGTACATGGAGGCCAGAACAGGTCATTAAAAACTGAGCCCTGTGGCACACCACAATATATGCAAATCATGGTAGTTCCAAACTTGGGTAGCTCTTTAAGTCATGTATGCATCAACATTTTCATATGCACGAAGCATTTCGCGTCATGTCCCATGGGGATTAACGAGACTGGCGTCATTTTGTAATTTATTTGAGAACTGACACTTTATGTGGGACTATATTGTAGTTATTTGAGAACTGACACTTTATGTGGGACTATATTGTAATTTATTTGAGAACTGACACTTTATGTGGGATTATATTGTAATTTATTTGAGAACTGACATTTTATATGGGACTACATTGTAATTTATTTAAGAACTGGCACTTTATGTGGGACTATATTGTAATTTATTTAAGAACTGACACTTTATATGGGACTACATTGTAATTTATTTAAGAACTGGCACTTTATGTGGGACTATATTGTAATTTATTTGATAAATGACTCTATACGTGTGGCAATATATTAATTACTTTGTTACATGAATAAAACTAACAGAGATTGTAGCGTGATTACTTTATTGGATGAAAAAACTAACAAAGATTGAGGCGTGATTACTTTCTTTTATAAATAAAATTAACAGAGATTATAGCATGATTTTCTACTGAATTGTATAAGTGAAAGTACTAATTTGATTTCTTTTAAATTTGTAATAAAACAAAAGGGGAATAAAGTATTGTTATTTTTTTGCGTGAATTATAAAGACACTATAAAAGCATCCTTAAGTGATATGAAAAAAAACTTGATAAGTCTGCACGAAATTGTTTGTTATGACGAGAATGGGTGTCCACTTCATTATGATCAGGTAACCTGCTCTAATTATAATCATCGAAACAGGGCCGCCTTAACATCAAAGGAGGCCCTGGGCACAGCAATGCACTGGGCACCCTAGCAACACATCACAACTGGGCAGTGAAAAGGGGGGCGACGAGGGGCACTCACCCCATGCTAAAATACCGGGGGGGGGGGCGCAAACATTTTCTGCTCCCCACCAACTCACCAAGAGGAATAAGAATGTAAAATAAACGGTCAATAAAGTGAAATTTTGGTTAATTCAATTCATTGATATAAAAAACAAATTAATTCAAAACCAATAATAGTTTTAAAACATTATCATAAATAATCAAAGATTGTGATAAATTATCATTAATGGCAGAAACATAGAATAAGTTATTGAATATAAATCAACATAATCATTTGCGAAATTTTTTCAAGGAGAATTATTTTATTATTTGTTTAAAATCAAAGGTCTTAAGGGTGACATTTTCCATGCACACAGTGAAAGACAGTTCAAACATGTTTGTCCCATTATGCTGGGAAGCTGATTCTTTATGAGTTTCAATCTTGCAAATGAACTTCCCGTGTACAGTTGGTTATCATCACTGACATGAACACTCTGAGTGCAATTTCAACATTAGGCAAATACAAATTTCAAGTTGTCTGTAATTATTTGATCATATAAAGCAGCGATAGTGTCACAATTTTCATGAAGAACCAGGTTGTTCTTGAGAAATTTCTTGCATTCATTTTATAGGTCATCCTTATTAAGGTCTTTGAGATACATGTTAGCTAGACCTTCACACTTTTAATTTTGCTCATCGGAATCAATTGTTTTTAATTTTCTAAAGAAGGAAAATAGATGTCCAATCCAAGAATAAGCTTGTGTACGTTGTGTCAGGTGAGAGTTCATGAAGTCCAAATTATGGAGGTAATTTTCGATCTTGAACTTTTCACATATTTAGGTAGATTTGTCCCTTCTTCTGATCCATCATATCCACTTAGACGGACACTTCGATTTGTTTCCGTTTCTTACCATCACAGACTCCAATTCTGGACACCTTCTCTCGGCCTTACGTTCATTTTTTTTCTCTAAATTCTTGAAAATAAGATTTCAGAGAGCCTCAACAAGTTTTAAAGTTTTTATGGCTACATGTATGTCAGAATCTTTGACTACATGAACTTACTTGTTTTGTTCACCCTTTCCAGAATTTCGTTCCAAAGAATTGTCAGAAAGATCGTTTCCAGGTTTTCAATTTTTCTTACTTAGTCCTTCTACCTTATGCCTCGTTTTCGATTCTTAATCAGTTTAGCTGATATAGAATCCAGCGCATCTTGAATTTTTTCGAAACCTTCATGCAGAGCAAGGATGGCAGTAAATGTGCTAACCATCTTGTGTCAGACAGACGCTTTACGATAACGAGAGATTTTACTAACTAAGATACTGGAACATTCCATCGATGTGTAGAAGCTGAGAAATAGGTATATGGCGCTTAAACCCTCTGCTGCTTTTAAGCCCATCAAGTCCAGGATGTGTCCAGCACAAGGGTCATACACGGCAAACTCGTTCATTTGATGTATACGTGCTTGCAACCCATTGTAACGTCCAGACATATTTGAAGCATTGTCCTACGATTGACCACGGCAGTTTGATAGCAGAATTTGGTTCCCATTCAGAAAACCCACATCAGTGTCTGCTAGATCTTTTTAATACAAAACAGTGTCTGCTATATCCTTTGATACACGGGAAAAAATGGGAATGAACTTTATGAAACGTTCCACAGACTAACATCCTCGAATGTACCAGACCGTAATTTTCAGTTGATCAATGTGTGAAATGTCTGAAGTGGAATCCAATCTTTTTGAGTAATACTTTGACTCTTTATTTTCTTCCAAAATAGAACACAGGACATGTTGTTCCGTTAGGTCAATAAATGCTTCACAAATATTTGCCGAGGGATATGATGCGTTCCCCTTCCCAGCATTTTCATATAGTTTGAGATGCCTTTCCAAAATAGGGTCAAATTCACTCAACAGCTCTAAAAATACCTAAACAATTTCCATTGTTTACTGACCCAATAGTTTAATTCTCTCCACGATAGGTCAACCCCCTGAAGGCAAAAAAAAAAAAAAAAACGAACGACAGAAACCATACGTGTTAGAACTTTATACAAGTACTTCTTTTCTGACTTATATGTTTAACTGACCCAATAGTTTAATTCTCTCCACGATAGGTCAACCCACTGAAGGCAAAAAAAAAAAAAAAACGAACGACAGAAACCATACGTGTTAGAACTTTATACAAGTACTTCTTTTCTGACTTATATGTTTGTTTCATGAAAAATCTAAACACACAGTTTCTTTGCGTCGAAGCAAATATGCAGTCATTTTCTTGAGATGCTCTTCTTCCTTTTCAAGTTCTACAATAAGATTGTTTTATTTGCAGTCATTAAATCATGATGAAGCAACGGGAGATTCTTTCTTGGACAATAGACGGCATGCAAAACCATACAAACAACGCTGGCATGGTTCGTAGAGAGGCAATTTACGTTTTACACTCTCACCATTCCGTAGTACACGTTTGAACATATTCCTTGATAATTACAATGTCTCAGTTCTTTCTTATCCAGTACACTCTCCCCGAGTTTGAAAGGCTACAGTCATGACTCTGACACAATGCTGGCCCACCGCGAATCCAGTACTTAAATGTACAAGTATTCTTAATATTCCATAGCCCAGTATCTGTGTCATGAATCAAAGTCTTGTTTTCGGACACATATTTGTGTGTTTCATCTTTTACAATGCCCACAGCAGGTGAAATAGGTAATGGTATGTCTGGAACAGGATTCAATAGTGAATGTGGATGACGCTAATGTAATTGAGGAGCAGTACTAGTAATTTCTGTTGCGCTTGGATTTATCCAAGATGTTAATTTTGCAAGTTTACACGTTTCCTTGTCTTCACTGCAGCTCTTTTTCTCTTCTGTGCTCCACTCTTATAACTACGTCTCCTTACCGCTTAAAAGGTTATACTCACCTAGAAGCATATAAATTTATAATCAATATTTTTTAATGTAATGGCGGCGATCCGTTCAAAAGAGAATTGAAAAGAAAAATTAACGTTTTATTTGTACTAAAGTATTTATCTCCCCCTTTCCAACTCACAAGTGCCCCCCCCCCCCCAATAAAATCGAACATTGGGAAAAGTTTGTTATGGTGCAATTAATCAAATCGATCTCTGTGTTTGAACTATGTAAGATGAACTTGTTTTTGAAATTTTAACACTTACTACACATTATAATTATACCTAAATAACTCAATATGTCTGCCTTCAGCTCAGAGCTAAGGTGACTGTTGGGTCCTATTTATCAATTAAATATGTTTGTCACACACAGAGAACAGTATATTTTTCAGTTTATAAAACATAAAAGCTATGCGTTTGTTATTTTAATAATAAATTTACTTTTCAAAAGAAGTATTCATTGGTAACCTACAACTTCCTTTATACAATGCTAATTAACTTTAAACATACTTAAACTAGTGCTAGAATACACTTTTCATCACTTATTTCAGCAGTGGCGTATCTAGGATTATTAACGCCCGGGGACAACATTTAAGTCTAGCATGAGTGTGAACATAAATTCTTACCTTATTTCCTTCGATTCTTGTCAGTATTACGTTGATGAGAGTTATTTCCCTTTAATAGTTTTAAAACTGTCCAGCTTTGATTCCCATTTATAATATTAATTTTGGAATGTGCTGATATACATAGAGGGTTAAAATTATGATTTTTAAATCCAATAAAATTGTTAAAATATTTCAATATTCATTAAAAAATACGTCAACCATGATGCCTCTATAAAAGTGAGTATCATAGAAACTGCATGTGGTCTGCATTTTAGGGTGACCTGTGTTTGATATACATGTGTTCACCTGTGTTTGATATACATGTGTTCACCTGTGTTTGATATACATGTGTTCACCTGTGTTTGATATACATGTGTTCACCTGTGTTTGATATACATGTGTTCACCTGTGTTTGATATACATGTGTGCACCCGTGAGCCACTTTTATTTGAGAGGTGTGTTGTTAGGTAACTCGGATTACTTAATCCTTACGCTTTTACTTAATTAAGATTATGATAATTTTTTTGTATCTTATGATATTTGTTATTAATAGATTAAAGTCCGATTGACTTAATTGATTAAATTATTGATCAAAGATGTATTGTTTTTTTAAACTACTAAATTGTATTTTTTAACGACAATTCTGTTTTTTAATTTTTAAATGAATTTTTAACAATAAATGTTGTGTAGAAGCTAAAATAATTTTTTGTAAATTATGTTAAATGGATTATGTTCAGGGGACGTCACATATTATTATTAACGCAATGTTTACTATTTGTTAATATGTGTAAAAGGATAAGATATTTTTAATAGATCCTAAAAAATGGACATTTAAAAGAGGGAGGGATTCATCCATCATATATATTTTTTCATTCTTGAAAATCCTTCTTTGAGTTTTTCCTTGTCAAAGCTTGAAGATAAATTCGATAGGGTGTTTGCCATTAAATATTAAAAGTAACTCGAACATAGGAGGTGTTGACTTAGGATGAAAACGTTATCAGGGGTTAATGTTGACATTCAATCTTTGAGGGTGGCCCGGGAAGAAGGTCATGACCTGTCAGTTTCGGGTTGCACAATACAAGCTCGACACCATTGTGAACTTTTCGTGGTCAGATCCCGTGTTGTCGTTCTGTTTCTAGTTTTAGTCTTGTGTGAGTGACCGATAGTGGTTTTCCTTTAGCTACTTTCCCTTATATCCCACCAATTTTCTCAGCGACGAATGACACATGAGCTATGACGTATGACAGTGGCGGTGTGTTAAAAGAAACTGCGCGGTGAAAAGTGCTGTGTACTTACTGTTGTCAGCAGCAAGAAGCCAATTTGTTTTAATGATTAGTTATTACCTTGATGAGGTGAAAACATCTTCGTATTTGGGACAGGTTTTTATTTTCTTCTCATGTTAACGCCGATTATTATTTCTGGTTTTTACTGTATTACTACACATCAGCCCTGTAGGGGCTAAAGGAAACCAACGGAGTTCTAGACTCTGAAATAGTTTCTATGGCCTTACGAAAGGAACCTACTCCTAGACGACTCTCCGGCACAGAACGGAAAGTGTTCCAATGTTACAGCCTCAACAGGTCAATCAAATTGATTTAATCGATAATCTCTGGATTTACATGGTAAAAGGGTGAATTAAAATTTGAGTATTGAACATATCTAAAGAAATATTTTATCATGTGAACATTGTACAGGTTGGAGCAAAAAGCCTTCGACAGCAAAAACATTTACAGACAGATTCAAACTCTTTTTTCCTTGTATCGATATGTAGTCTACAGAACATGTATATAGTTACATTGCTTGTAGACAATACATCAGTATAGTTACACATGCAGACTTGTGTTAAGTTTCAAATAAACAGGAGTTAAATCCCTAGAAAAGGCCTAGACAAGCAGAAACATCACGAGCATCCCGAGTGAAAGGGACTCGCTAACCTTGGATGGCAACACTTTTGAGAGATTACAAACGTTGACATCAAACCTGGAGATGGAGTCCCGTAGGCGACATGACATCGACACAATGAAAATTCCGACAACTCCTGTGATTCAGAACGGATAAAGAGATCAGTGAGACACACACAAACACTGCTGGTCATCTACAGCATCCTGGTTTATCTCCCTTTGCCTTGACTAAGTATGGCATCTTTCCGTCTGCGGGAGACGATAGATTATCTTTATTGCTTGCAGCTCTTGGTGTGGCTGGTGAGACCAATCTTCGAATGGCAGTCTCTGTTACATTTCCCACACACGATTGCGGTGGAGCAGTATTTACCGGCCTTCCTCCTCGCTCTTTTAGCAGCTTTTTCCGCCCTGTTTTGATCCTCGGCATGTAGTGATCCTGCTTTCACAATGCCCCGCCATGAGGATCGATCCTCTGCCAACTCCTCCATGTTTGAGATGTCGATGTTAGAGGACTTCATGTATCTTTTGCATATGTCTAAGTATCTCAGACGAGGCCGTCCAACTGACCTTTTCCCTGTCGCCAGCTCGCTGTATAGCACGTCCTTTGGTATGCGACCAGATTGCATTCACTTGACGTGTCCAAGCTAGCGGAGGCGTCTTTGGATTAACATGGCTGGGACGCTACACATGTTTGTTTGGGACAGGACATCCGTGTTGGGGACTTTGTCTTGCCATTTAATGTCAAGGATGTGGCGCAGGCATCTGAGGTGGAAGCCATTGAGCCTTCTTTCGTGTTTAGAGTATGTGGTCCACGACTCGCATCCATGTGTGCTCAGTACGCAGGCCTGGTACACCTGCAGCTTAGTACTTGTTGTTAGTTTGGCGATTGTCCAGACTCTTTTCTTCAGTCTGGTAATAACAGTTGCGGCCTTCCCTATCCTCCCACTTATCTCATCCTCCATTGAGAGGGTGCTCGATATGTTGGATCCCAGATATGTGAATCTGTCAACAGTATCCAAGTCGTAATCGTCGATGGCGATAGTGGGGAGGGAGTCAGCGCCCTCTGCCATAATGTTAGTTTTCTTTAGGGTAATTGTCAGGCCAAACTCTTTGCAGGCAGCGGATTGGCTGGATACGAGGCTCTGTGGGCCGTAAGCTGTGTGAGATACGAAAGCGGCATCGTCCGCAAACAAGAACTCTCGCAGCAAGACCTTTCTTGTTTTAGTCTTAGCTCTAAGGCGGGCAATGTTGAATAATTTGCCGTCATCTCTAGTGTGGATGTATATCCCCTCGCTGTTGTTCTGAAAGGCATACTGGACTAGGATGGAGAAAAAGATTGCAAATAAAGTAGGAACCAGCACGCAACCTTGCTTAACTCCACTACTCACTGGAAAAGCTTCTGAGGCGGCACCGTTATAGCACACTGTGCCTGCATGTTTTCGTGGAGCTGCTTGATGATGTTAAGCAGTCGCGTAGTGCAGCCTATCTTTTTGAGGATCTGAAAAAGGCCGCTTCTGCTGACAAGATCAAAAGCCTTAGTGAGGTCGACAAACGCAGTGTATAAAGGCATATGTTGCTCCCTGCACTCTCCTGCAGCTGGCGCAGAGAGAAGATCATGTCTATGGTTGACCTACCGGCGCGAAAACCACATTGTGATTCTGGGAGTACACGCGATGCTAGGGTCTGTAGGCGTGTTAATGCAACTCGGGCGAAAGCCTTTCCAACTACACTGAGGAGGGAGATTCCACGATAGTTGTTGCAGTCACTCTTGTCTCCATTATTTTTGTACAATGTAACAATGTTTGCATCTTTCAACTCTTGTGGTAGCTGTCCCTGTTCCCAGCACAGAGTAAGGAGATCGTGCAAGTGCCGTAATAGTACTCCTTTTCCACATTTGAGAGCTTCTGGTGGGATACCATCATTGCCCGGGGCTTTCCCACTGGCGAGACAATCGATGGCTTAACGTAGCTCTTCTATTGTGTGTAGGGTATCAAGCTCCTCCATGACGGGCAAGTCTGGGATATCATCCAGGGCAGTGGCTGAGACTTGGTTTATCGTTGCGTATACTTCCAAGTAGTGCTCTATCCACCACATAAGTTGTTTATCTCGATCAGTAATAATTTCCCCTGATTTGGACATTAAGAGTGCAATCTTGGAGATCAGAGGGCCTGTTGCTTGCTTTATATTCTCGTACATTGATTTTGCATCTCCTCTATCAGCAGCTGATTGTATGCTGGAGCTTAGATTGAGCCAGTATGTGTTAGCGTAGTGGCGAGCTGCCTGCTGGGCATTTGTCTTGGCGCTTTTAAGCGATTGTAGAGTTACTGGGCAAGGTCTGTCTTTATAAGCTAAGAGGGCCTTTCTTTTTGCATCGGTGACATGTTTCTTTTCCTGCCAGTGGGCCTCGAACCTATCTGCAATTTTGCGTTCTCTCTTTCCAAATGCCGTGATAGCCGAGTTATAGATAGTGTCCCGTAAATATGACCATTTGGACTCAATAGTATCCATTGGTGGCGTTTGTATAAGAGCTTCTTGTAGACTATGGGTGTACACTTCTGTTCTCTCTGGGTTTTTGGTGGAGCAGATGTTTATGCGTGGTTTACCCTTGTTTTTGGTGTGATACAGTTTCTTTGGCTGTAGCCTTATCTTGCTAGCCACTAAGGAATGATCTGTGCCGCAGTCTGCGCTGTGGTAGCTGCGTGTGAGGACAGTGGTCAGTTGTGTGCGTCTTGTGATTATAAGATCTAACTGGTGCCAGTGTTTAGAGCGGGGATGCCTCCATGACACTTGGTGGACAGCCTTACAGTTGAAGTAGGTGTTAGTTACACATAGTCCATTAGGCAGCACAGTTCCAATAGTCTCTGCCCATTTTCATTTATCCTGCCTCTTCCAAAATGACCGAGGCAGGTTGGCCAGGCCATGTGATCGCTTCCTACTCTTGCATTGAAGTCACCCAAAAGGTAAATTGCTTCGTTGTTGGGTATGCTGGCTAAGTATGGTCTCAGATATTAAGCCCATTTTTTATATCAAATATATCAAAATGCCCCAACTTCCCCCTCCTTTTTTTTACACACATAAAAACACACAATATCCCCAAATTGTGTTTAAGATTTTGTTAAACTCTTTTTAAATTTCAAAGATCCCAGAATTAAGGTGTCACTAAGGATTCATTTTTTTTTAATTAAAAAAGTTGAAACATTATTAAATTTCACAGCCATATTTGTCAGCCATATTTGATGACCAGCGCAAAAGTTTATCTCACCATACATTCAGGCAATTGCCGAAACACGACTCTTGAGGAAACGGTTTGTGCAGATTGTTGAGACTCATCGCCAGTGTACATTTTAACCTAGTGACTGCTTTTGATAACTATGCAAATGCAAATAAAGAGGTTTAAAAGAACACCAGGAAGGGATTATTTGGTGACATTGCTAAGGAGGCTGAAGAGGCTGCATCAATAGGTAACTTAAGGGACCTGTACAATGCAACAAAGAGGCTGCATCAAAAGGTAACTTAAGGGACCTGTACAATGCAACAAAGAAGCTGCATCAAAAGGTAACTTAAGGGACCTGTACAATGCAACAAAGAGGCTGCATCAATAGGTAACTTAAGGAACCTGTACAATGCAACAAAGAGGCTGCATCAATAGGTAACTTAAGGGGCCTGTACAATGCAACAAAGAGGCTGCATCAATAGGTAACTTAAGGAACCTGTACAATGCAACAAAGAGGCTGCATCAATAGGTAACTTAAGGGACCTGTACAATGCAACAAAGAGGCTGCATCAATAGGTAACTTAAGGGACCTGTACAATGCAACAAAGAGGCTGCATCAATAGGTAACTTAAGGGACCTGTACAATGCAACAAAGAGGCTGCATCAATAGGTAACTTAAGGAACCTGTACAATGCAACAAAGAGGCTGCATCAATAGGTAACTTAAGGGGCCTGTACAATGCAACAAAGAAGCTGCATCAAAAGGTAACTTAAGGAAAAATAAGATGGTTTGACAAAATTTGAAACACTGTCCTTTGGGAGAGAACATCAGGTGTTCCGCTGGAAACGGACATACAAATGAGAAAATGGAGATGGATATGGCACACATTAAGGAAATCAAACACTAACATCACAAGATAGGCCCTGAACTGGAATCCTCAAGGTACCAGGAAAAAAGGAATACCAAGAACCACCTTGAAGAAGGGAGAAGTAGAGACAAGGGTGAAGAGAATGAAAAAAAGCTTGGATGAACTAGCAAATATAACCTAGGACAGCTACAGATAGAAAAGTATTGTGGATGGCATATGCTCCATTGGGAGTGAAAGCAGCTTAGAAGAAGCGCAGATGTACATTTGAACCTAACTTAACGCACGTGTACATTCCTACCTAGATTAGAGCAGGTGCACATGTAAATCTAGCTTAGAACAGGTGTATATTTAAACTTTGCTTAACTCAAGAGAATATTTAAACTTGCTTAGCTCTACCGTAAGATTAGCGAAGGGTGTATCTTGTGTCTGGAAAGAGGTCGTACATTAAGTACTTCCAGCTTGGGAGGGGAGAAGGGGCTCTAAGAATGTGTGACAGTTTGTGACACGGAAAGGGAGAGGAAGGGGGGTTGGTAGATCAACTATGACGTCAGACATTTCTATATTTTTAGCATACATACAAAAGCTGAAATCGACAAACATGTTTAACATTTTGTTGTGCTGGATAAATTCTAAAAGAAGATGTCACTTAGTATTGTTTTATTCTAATAGTGACATTTGTTTCAGAATGACGGCCCCCACCGCAGGGGCGTCATTTCAGTTTTCTTCAGGCGGGTGGCAAAACCAAAACTTGGTCGGCTTGCTAAGTTATGTTTTACTGAGGTCGTGATAGTAAATAGCAATTTAAATATAACTTGACTATTCACGGTAAGGGGAGGGGGGGGAAGCGAGAATGACTTACCCTGCCCTACCTAAATGACTCACCCTGCCCTACCCAAATAAGTTCCTTGCCCTAACCAATGGCTTACCCTGCCCTACCCAAATGACTTACCCAGCCTTCCCAAATTACTCACCCTGCCTAAGCCAAATGACTTACCCTGCCCTACCCAAATGACTCACTCTGCCCTACCCAAATGACTTCCCAGCACTACCAAAAATGACTTACCCTGCCCTACCTAAAATGACTTACCCTGCCCTACCCAAATGACTCGACCTGCCCTACCCAAATGACTAACCCTGCCTTACCCAAATGACTAGCCCTGCCTTACCCAAATGACTTACCCTGCCCTGCCCAAATGACTACCCTGCACTACCCAAAATGACTTACCCTGCCTTACCCAAAATGACTTACCCTGCCCTACCCAAAATGACTTACCCTGCCCTACCCAAATGACTCACCCTGTCCTACTCAAATGACTTACCCTGCCCTACCCAAAATGAATTACCTTGTCCTACCCTATTGACTTCCCTGACCCATGGATTGATTGGTTTGATTTATGAATTGTGTACATTTCAATGTTGACTGACTCCAACAAGATCAATTTTCTCAAATAAAAATCTGACCAACAAAGACAATGTGAGAAGATTATAAACAAGATTAACTGAACTCCATTAAAGTGGGACAAACTGATGAAAATAATAGAAAACACATTTGGTTTCCAAATAAATTACACAAAATACTTATGCATATGAAAACTATTTTCAATACTTTTAGCTTTAAGAATCTCACTGATGTTTAGCGACAGCTAAGAGTGAGTTAAAATCAATAACACAAGAGGGTTGTTAGGTTTATATAACGCAAAGTTTGAGTTGACCGGACAGAACAGTGGGACAGATTTCTAAGTGGATAGATTGGTGGCTTGTTTTTGACTTACGGAAACACATGTAAATTTGTGGTCTGCATTTTAAAGGTTACTTGTGTTTGATATAAAAGTGTGCACCTGTGTTAAATATACATACGTGCACATGCCTGTGATATACATGTGGACACCTGTTTGATATACATAAGTGCACCTTCTTTAATATAGATATTTGCACATGTCTTTGATACAAATGTGCGTACCAGTGTTTTGTATAAATGTGTGCACCTGTGTTGGTTATATATGCGTGAAACTGTGTATTTACACAGGTGTGCACCTGTGTTTGATATATGTGTGAGTACCTGTATTAGATATACATGTGTTCACCAGTGTTTTGTATTCATGTGTGCACCTGTGTTTAAAATCAATATGTGCACATGTCTTTGATATACATTATTGCAACTGTTTGATATACATGTGTGCACAAGTCTTTGATATACATGTGGACACCTGTTTGATATACATGTGGGCACCTTGTTTAATATACAAGTGTGCACATGCCTTTGATATGAATGTGTGCACCTGTGTTTAATATACATGTGTGTACATGTTTTTGATATACATCTTTGCACATGTTTGATATACATAGGTGCAACTGTGTTTGAAATGATGTGTTGCACCAGTGTTTAGTATACATGTGTGCTCCAGTGTTTAGTATACATGTGTGCTCCAGTGTTTAGTATACATGTGTGCTCCAGTGTTTAGTATACATGTGTGCTCCAGTGTTTAGTATACATGTGTGCTCCAGTGTTTAGTATACATGTGCGCACCAGTGTTTGATATACAGCCACGTCGGTCCTCGTATATTTTTAAACAATAAATCATCTACAGATACTATAACAATTGTATTGTAAATAATGTCTCATGGATTATACTCAAGGAACTTCATAAGAGTATAAATAACGTTAGCTTGAAGATTTGATTACATAAGCAAGATGATAAAATACGATACGAGTTTTTTACTGATCCAAATAAAAGGGTTTTTACTTTTTTCAGTCTTAAATATTCTTGTTTGAGTTTTCCCTTGTCAAAAGCTTGACGATAAATTCGATAGTGCGTTTGTCATTGAATATTAAAAGGATCTTAAACATGTGAGGTGTTTACTTGTGATGAAGGTGCTACCAAGGGTCAGTGTTGACATTCAAGCCTTAGGGATGGTCTCTGAAGTGGGTAATAACCTGTCAGTTACTGTCTGCAGAAACCAAGCCCGACACCTGTGGGGACTGCATGCGTTCTAGTGTTACATTTGGAAGAGGTAAAATCAGTTGAATTAATTGATAACTTCTGGATTTTCAGTAGTAAGTGTGAAAGGGAAAATGTTGTAGCTTACATTCTTAAATAAATATGTGAAAATTGTAGTGATTGGGAAAATTATTCTTTCAACAAAAAAATCAGTTAAAGACAGAGACAAACTCTTTTTCTTTGTGGTAAAGAAATGTAGTCTACAGAAAATGTGATCGGTTTCTTTTCCCGTAGACTTTATATCGTTCTAGTTACACATTCTGACTTGAGCTAAGTTTCAAAGAAACTGGAGGCCAATCCCCAGAGACGCCTAGACAAACAAAAACATCGCGAGCATCACCTGGGCATCAACGAACATGCATCCAGTCGTCTTGACTAAATCTTGCCATTGGCTGAATGAGACTGAATGTTATAAATATAGCCTAGTAAAGCCTAGGGTGTGGCTTATTTGTAAACTTCCACACATGGTTATTTTAAGCAACCTCAACTTGTTTGCTCGTAATGGCCTTGAAATCGACGTAGCAGTGTCACTATGGTGCCCCCCCCCCCACGCCCTGGCTGGAAAGAAAGTTGCTTACCTTCCAATGTGTTCTCAAGAGTGCCTTTAGGTTTTTAGATTTTCTGTACTTCGCCGTTCGGATATAATTGATGCATTAAAACCGCCAAGTTTCTTAGCATACAGTCATAGCGAAACTGAGAGGTTGAGGATACTAAACGTGTATATGATTGTGTGTATAAATTAATATTTATATTTTGAGGATTGGACCTTTTTCCACTTAATGTAAAAAGTTAAACATTTTTTGCTTGTGTACTCATATTTTGGTTTTGAATAGCACTTTATATAAATAATTAAATTGAATTAGATTATCATTAGCTTTCGCATCATTTTACTTTGCATACTGCGTATCCTTTCGTCTACGAGCCAACTATGAACACATATTTCTTCCTTTTATCTCAAATGGAGCTTAACACTAATCAACTGAGCGACTAATCAATTGAGCTTAACACTAATCAACTGAGCGACTAATCAACTGAGCTTAACACAAATCAACTGAGCTTAACACTAATCAACTGAGATTAACACTAATCAACTGAGCTTAACACTAATCAACTGAGCTTAACACTAATCAACTGAGCTAACACTAATCAACTGAGCTTAACACTAATCAACTGAGCGACTAATCAACTGAGCTTAACACTAATCAACTGAGCTTAACACTAATCAACTGAGCTTAACACTAATCAACTGAGCTTAACACTAATCAACTGAGCTTAACACTAATCAACTGAGCGACTAATCAACTGAGCTTAACACTAATCAACTGAGCTTAACACTAATCAACTGAGCTTAACACTAATCAACTGAGCTTAACACTAATCAACTGAGCTTAACACTAATCAACTGAGCGACTAATCAACTGAGCTTAACACTAATCAACTGAGCTTAACACTAATCAACTGAGCTTAACACTAATCAACTGAGCGACTAATCAACTGAGCGACTAATCAACTGAGCGACTAATCAACTGAGTGACTAATCAACTGAGCGACTATCAATCAATTTAAACAAAGAAACAGCTCAAGTCACGTTTATTGCTCAAGTCACGTTTATGCTCAAGTCACGTTTATTGCTCAAGTCACGTTTATTGCTCAAGTCACGTTTATTCCTCAAGTCACGTTTATTGCTCAAGTCACGTTTATTGCTCAAGTCACGTTTATTGCTCAAGTCACGTTTATTGCTCAAGTCACGTTTATTGATTAAGTCATGTTTATTGCTCAAGTCACGTTTATTGCTCAAGTCATGTTTATTGCTCAAGTCACGTTTATTGCTCAAGTCACGTTTATTGCTCAAGTCACGTTTATTGCTCAAGTCACTTAAGAAGGACGAAAAACATACGGAACAATATATGATTACGAAGCAAACCTAACATTATATATTTGTATTTAAACATTCTATAAAGAAACATAATTTTATAAGAAGGTCCCAAAGTGAAGCAAATTGTTTTAAAATTCTTTCAAATTCATCGTGTAGAATCGTAAAAAATGCCCATGCAGAATGTTTTTTTCAAAGAAACAAAATTTTGATCTCAATATGGAGCTTGTTGCTACCTATAGAAATGGTTTCCTAAGGAAAAAAAAAACAACAGGTCTGTCATATACATACATTTTGATAAATGAAATCGGCATAATAGGTTGTTATTTAAGGTTGAGGGCTTTAATATTAATTTGGGATTATCATTCTTTGTGTACATTCAATTGTTTTCTCAACTTATTAACTTATTACTTTTTTAAATCTATTTAAACCATTATTTTGGGCATCAAAACGTGCCCCCCCCCCCCACCCCAGTTTCAATGTCTAATCACAATAAGACTGTCTCGACAGATCTTCACGACATGGATTCCTTCATCAACCTCAGGACTTTGGCGGTTCTTGGCGTCTTCTTGGGCTGGACAGCCACGTCATTCCTGTGTCATGAGTTGGGGAAGATGTTCCTGGCTCTGTCAGAGGAGAACATCTCGTCCACAGGTTACAAGGGTGGACCTATGTCACGGTTTTTGTTGGCCCTGCTCCTGACTGCTGTACAGGTAAAGATGCATAAACATGCCAAGTGATGAAGGAATAATAATAATAATAATAAAGTTCATTTCAAAAACACGCTTCATCCCCAAAGGCTCGAAGCGCGGTACAAAGTCAAAAAAAAAAAAAAAATCTATAGTTTACCACATTTAAAACAAACGCAACACGACAAAAACTAAGTACAAGCATACAATGGCAAAGTCTTTCTAGCCATTTCAACCATAAGCAACACAGCCATTATGCATTAACTGGAAAATAATGTTGACAATCATCCCAGAAGGTGTTTGCGAAATAGATGTGTCTTTAAATCGGTTTTAAAGGACTCCAGTGTCTGGTTGTTTCTGAGATCGACAGGAAGGGCGTTCCAAATTAGTGGACCAGCAAATGCGAAAGTGCGCTTTCCGTAAGTCTCAAGGCAAAATGAAGTAATGATTTTCAAACAGAAACGCAAAGATCTTAAATCCCAATAACTTTTAAAGAAACAAAAATCCTATTAAATCACTAAAATTATCCTTTATTCCTGCATGATTTTAACATGTATTTATAGCAAAGATCTTTTGTTTTACTGTTTCCTTCTCCGTTTCACCGGATTATGGTGTAATTAAGTATTTCCATGTTTCTGGTTGGCGCCATTAGTTAGACAACGGACAAGTATTTTTTTTATAAAAAGAGCCTCAAAATCTCAGCAAAAGTTGAATAGCTCAAAAATATTTTGTAAACTAAGCTCTATAGGGACGTTAACTCAATGGTTCCAAAGAGGTGCGCTACAATACAAAATAAATTATTATTTATTTTCCAATTTCAACACTATATTAAAATAATATTGTATTGATTAAGGTACAGTTAATGAGTAGGTGTTGTCAGTTGACATTCCTCTACTAATTTCATTAAGTTAATAACATTTTAATTTCAATTTGCGTTTTCTAACTTGCGAAATAGTTTTTTTCATTGAGAAACCCCTAAAATCAAAGTTTTTCGTAAACATCTCTTATAAAATGTCATATCGATAAATTGGATGTGGGGCTGAACATTTGACAAAATATGCATTGAAGTAACACAATTTTAATTTAATAAAATCCCAACGACTCCCCCCCCCCCCAAAGGCTCGCAACTACATATTTTTTTTCACCACCCTTAACTATTTTAATATTACTGTGGCTCACTTGCTTTTTTTGCACAGATTATTTCCACGACATATTTCAGAGCAAACGAGAAGAAAAAAAAAATATTACGCTCTAAATGCACTTGCAATAATTTTTAACGAATATTATTTAGCACAGTTATCGGGAATTTTATTTATTTGGGGGTTGGGGGATGGGGCTAATAATGTGAAAGAATGTCTTGTCATCAGCAAAGAAACGTTGTGACAAATTTCATCTCGATTGGTTGACATTAAGTGGGTCAATCTGCCGAATAAAGATTTTGCCTGTATGGCACCCACCCGTCAAGTCACCGACGAATAAAATCGAAGTTGATATAAAGGATTAAAAATTTTTCGAAAAGAGATTATAACAAATTAAAATTCAACAAACGGCAGTAAGTAATATGGTTCTGGAAAGGTAAAGAGTCAACGGAAGGTAATGTCTAATCGACCTGTAAATTCGCCAAAGGCATAATTTTTATCATCCTGGCTCACGTATTTGGCGCCAGCCACCATTGTCCAACTTTTATCTGATAAGAAAATTTATCTTAGTCCTTAAAGCATCGGCAGTCGGACGTATTTCTGATGTTCAGTCTGAAAGAAGTTACTCGTAGACTTCGTAGAGGTGAACGCCGACCCTTCTGATGAGCACGAGCGTGATTCTCTTTATTGAAAAACCTGCTGGTCGTCCAGACTTCCTCTACCGTTATCAAAATACACTTCCATAGAGCTTGGATCATCTGCCTCCTAGAAACGCCACTGGCTCTGCTCAACCGAAAATTTAAAATTCCCTCACTGAGGAAATTGTCCTTAAGATACACTGGTTGACAAACGCCCGATGCGTTCAGTAATGTTAACTTTTTTGGTGCAGAGTTTATTTTAAACTGGTTAAGTATTTAATTATTGTTTGCTTATTTCTGTGCAATTTTCCCTCTGTTCCACGTTGCCTTTGTTTTCATCAGTGTGCTACTTGTTACCTGAGTGTGACCTTGAACTCAGCCAACGGTTCTCCAATGTTGAATCTTCTAATGACGACACACGTCCTCGCTACACTCGCCACCAACTACAGCATGGCTTACATAGAAGTAAGGTTTCTGACAACTCGTTTTAAATACAGATGTGATATTTATAGGTTGAGCAGACGATTTTTTCTTAAAATGTAAATATTTGCTTGAAGGGTTGGCAAAGGCCATGACGTGGACAGACTGACATGAAATATTTTTTTATATTTTTACTTATCGTTTCCTCCCGGAAAAATTGAAATAAGTATTTATTTATGATTAATAATAGAACCATCAACAGATTTCAACTTTCACAAGATATAACTTTGTTATAGATAACACTACAACATTTAGATTTCACTCAAATTCGGAATCACATCTTCCTGACACTTGCCAACATATTCGAATGGGCTCAAATGGATATGACACTGATCTTAAACTGTTCTTTACCGAGGTGTGAAAGAATTATCTTAGATTTCTGAAGGAGTATCACTATCTGACATATGACGGGGACCACTGATCATATCGCATTATGTTAGATATGTGACAAGACACAGTGTACATAAAACATATCAAATTCCATAGTGTATATAAGGTTGAAAATCGCTCTCTTGCCTGTTACAGGCGGCCTCCACATTGGCAATTAAATTGATGGAACCTGTTACAATGGCGATTGCCCACTACGTAGTTTTCAAGACAGCCATATCCATACAAACGTTGATAAGCATACCAATTATCGTATGTGGTGCACTACTTTTCTCTGGTAAGACAATTCTCTTCTTTAAACTAGCATAAAAAAACCGGTGTTTCCGTGATAGTAAGAAGGCACATTACGCTACTTCTATTCTTAGAGCCTTGGGAAGGAGGGGGCCAATAACCAATGTTGGCTATATCAGGTGGGCGGCAAGATCGTCTAAAGATAGGCATTGAGAAATGAATTTAACTATAAAATTCCACATACTTCACATAGACAGGGGCGGCAAAATCGTCTTATCAGTGCGCCCTGGGCATCGCTTTCCCTGGGAGCGGCTGTCCACAGTCTATTTTTCAACTCATGTTATCAGAAGCACTATGGCATAGGTTTATTTTTTTCAATGTTATATTAAAATAGGTCAGTGCTGTTACTTTAGTTGAGGAGGCAGAAGAGATTGAGGGAGAAACTGGGGGTGGTGTTAGGAAGAAGTCTCAGTAAGCCTCCCCCAGAAATTTTTTTAGAAATTCAAAATAATGGGAAGCATTTTGGCGCATTTATAAATGTAGGTTTGTATAATTCTACACTTAACCGGCTTGCAACAGAAAAGATGCTCGTTTAAATTTAGGTTCCCTCGACCATGCATGGGTTACATAATTTCTTTTTCTATTTAGTTTCATCTCAATAGTAATGTTGTTTCACAATTTTATTTGAAACTATTTGTTTGTTCAAAACAGTTGATCGTTAATTTTAACCAATGAAAAACAATCTGTTAGTATGCTGGTATAATTATTATACTTTTGGATTTAATTTAAAACTTTAGTAGGTTTTCCCAAAATGTATGGTGTAACACATATGCTCTGACATCATTGTAACTTAGTGGGTTATGTCAGTAGCATGGTCACTTGTTTTATGTTAATAATTCAGGATGCCGGCTAAGACTTCTTCATTCTTTCACTTATTATCCAGGCACGCAAAGAAGGATACTGAATTCTGATTAAACTTACAGTACTTGATTGAATCACACTTTACAGTGATAATATTAATAATAATCCTTGCATGAATGTAATCATTTCACATATATATATATATATATAATATTCCACCACTCAGAAAGACACGTCCTCACTCTACTATAACTCAGCTCAACTCTCTTCTAACTCTCAACTCTGCGCCCACTATCTCAATCAACTGCCCCTTTTATTACCAGCAAAGCGTGGAAAACGACCGCTTTGCCAAAAACATAATTTACTCTTTAAAAAACGTGGAGCTCACATTTTCCCCTCAAAAATACAATCCACTCTCTCTCTCCTCGTGGAAAAACATTGTCAACACAATTCACTGTTCACTCATACTACCTCTCTGTTTTCTTGTGAAAACATAGTCTGTTACATATGGTTAACAAAAAAAAAATTATTATTGTTTGTAGAAAAAGGCTATAGCAATATAATTTTAATTTCATTAATATTTATAGCATAATTCCTGTCATAAGAAATACAATCTCACAATGAGGTTTACACTCAACTATTATAATTTAAAATGTTATCTGCTTTCAAATTAACAATGATAAAACACATATGCTAGATTCGCTCCAATCTCCAACCGAAAATTTTGTATTATAATTTCGCGGTCAAAAATGCAAAGCTTGAAATTTGCCTGTTTATTATCATGTTCTAATAATATTATTTTAGTTTTTGCGTTCAAGCCAAAATTTTAATTTGATATTGTGTCAAGTAATTTTGTCAGTAAACCTAAATTTAATTTCCGAATATTAATATTTATTTATATACATTAAACATAATATATATAAATATATATATATATATATATATATATATATATATACGCTGACCGTAACGCCAAAGACACGAAAAGATTTCAGTACGTTCGGGTTCATAAAAAAAGCAATCATAGTCATTTTCTATTATTTTACGGAAATTGAATAAATTTAAATGCTCCGAAAATATAATATATCTCTTTTTTATTAGTAAAATATTAAGTATTATTATTATAAATAAGAATACATTTAAATGTACTTTTATCCAAGTTTGAAATTGTGGGGAAAACAATTATGATCAAAGAATTACATCGTAATCACATTGATCAGGAAAATCAAAACACCTGTTTTGTTTTTTAGTGCGTTGTTAATATTGCGAAATCAAATAAAAAATGTTTTTTTTCTAATTTAAACTGGCAAATGACGTCATCGACAATCTAACCAAAGTTTTAAGTTTCCTCGATTTAATAACCACGCGTGACAGAAATGATCAAGTATTCCCCTTCTTAAAAGTAAAATTAATAAATATAATTGATTGGTTTTTATCTCTATATATTTATATAAATGACTGTACGTATGTGTGTCCCAGATGCGGTCCTATACCATTAACGCGATTGTCATAAGACGATGGTAAGTTGTTGTCCACAAGACCGCGCATTTGTCTGACTCATAATAATTCTTTTAAAATTTTCAATTTTTGGCCTATGGCCCTAAATTCACTATTTTTCTAAGATGAGCTATATAAATATATATATATATAGTTTCCATACGCGCTCCTATACCATTCATTGAATGGCGAGAAAACTGTGATACGTTTTGCGCGCTCCCGCAAATGTTTCTGAATTATTACAACCATTTTAAAATATTCCATTTGGAGCCAGGGCCCTAAAATCGTTTTGTCTTATATGAGCTATATAAATATAATTTCAAACGGAGATAAGTGATGGGTGGATGCAGTTTTAATTTAATACTAATAGCGAAATTTCAGTTTGTGTTGGATATAATCTGAATTAGAACAAACATTTACAAAATGCGTTCGGGGACACGGGCCCTAAATTCGTTTTTAGCATATATTAGCTATACAAATATAATTTCCCCATGCATCTCTATGCCCTTCATCCGATTCCAATAAAACTTTGGTGAGCGTTGTGCGCTCGCAAAGGTTTCTGAATTAGTTCAACCATTTTACTATATTCCGTTTGGGGCCGGGGGCCCTAAAATCGTTTTTTCTAATATGAGTTTTATAAATTTACTTTCAAAAAGAGCTAATGCATTGGTGGTTAATATTTTAATCAAATACAAAAGGCGACATTTCAGTTTGTGTGTAAGATAATTAGTATAGGTTTCCAAATTTAGTTCAAATATTTGAAAATGATCCCTAAATTGTTTGTTTTTTTTCAAACATGTATGAGCTATATTAGAATAAATTCAAACAGAGTTATTGCATGGGTCGATCAATCACTAGAAGTGTGTTGTCTTACTTTTTGAAAATCCTTGTTCCGCACATGGACAGCTGTATGTGGCCTGCTCACATGGACAGCTGTATGTGGCCTGCTCACATGGTCAGCTGTATGTGGACTGCGCATGGATCGAAAAACCACAAAAAAATGTGGTACATATAAAAAGTACTTCAAAAAACATTATTAAAACACAAACACTTTGTTTCTTAGAGTGGCATTGACACGCATGCCGGGTTCTCGCTAGTATATAACAATAAGCTAGGCTGATAATAACACCAACGAAACGAAGAAATTTAAACACGTACGTATTCTTTAAAATAATGATAATGATTTTCTATTATTTTGCTGAAATCGAAAAGAACAAATGCGCAAAAAATAAAATATATTCGCTTTTATTTTCCTAAATGTTTAAGTATTATTATTGTAAATTATAAATACATTTATAATAAAAATCAAGAAACAATTTTAACCATTTTATCCGAAGTATAAAGAAAATAATTTTAATATGATCTAAGAATTACATCGTTGTCACATTTATCGGAAAATCCCAAACATCTGTGGGGGGGGGGGGTTAGTGGGGTTTTAGTGCGTTGTTAATATTGCGAAAAAATCAAGAAACAATTTTAACCATTTTATCCGAAGTATAAAGAAAATAATTTTAATATGATCTAAGAATTACATCGTTGTCACATTTATCGGAAAATCCCAAACATCTGTGGGGGGGGGGGTTAGTGGGGTTTTAGTGCGTTGTTAATATTGCGAAATAAATTAAAACTTAATTACTACTAAATAGACACGCAAATGACGTTATAGCGCGAATTGCATTTTTACACAAAGCTTTAAGTTGTTTTTTTTTATTTAATAACCGCGCGTGAGAAAATTGATAATGTATTACTTTTTAAAAGTAATATTAATACACATAATAGATTCATTCCAAAAAATTCTTGTATTACCTTTATAACGTAATGAAAACTTAACCTTTAACTTTAAATTTAATAGGAAAATGCCGTTTAAGTCAATCAGTGCAGCGAAACTCCATAGCCAAATATCATTCACTAATGAACTTAAAAATCATCCAAATAACAACAAACCATATGAATTGAGCTAAAACTGTAACCGAAAGTCATAATCTTTAATTCTAATGTCAAAACAGTTTTACTATATGAAGCAGGGACTTGGAAACCAACAGCGGGCATTACGCAGAAAGTACAGACCTTCATAAACCCATGCTTTTGAAAAATCTTGAACATCAAATGCCCAAATACCATCACTAACAAAGATCTAGTAGAAAAAAATTACCAGGTGCCCATTGAGAAAGAAACGAAGAAAAGATTGAATTGGATAGTGCATACTCTCCGAAAACCCCCAGATAGCATCACCAGACAGTCTCTAACATGGAATCCACAGGGAAAAAGAAAGAGAGGAAGGCCAAAGAATAAATGGAGAGCAAGCTAGAGGCAGAAACGCAAAATATGGGATATGCCTGAAGGCAACTGGAAAGGAAAGCACAGGACCGTTATGAATGGAAAATACTTGTGGACGGCTTATGCCAAAGACGGGATAAAAAAGCATAAAAAGTAGAAGATATGAAGTGCAAAAAATGTGATTTTGTGAACTTTAAAATCGGGGGGAGGGGGTACGAGACATTCATTTTTCACCAGGCAGCATAAGATATGCCTCAGAATAAAGTGATAAATTTGATAAATAATAAACCTTCTTACGTACATACATATCGGGGGAGGGAAAAAGGATGTTTAAATTTGTATGTGGATGACAAAATCTTTAAATCCTATGAAATTGCAGTTGTGAAAAAAAGATGCTACATTCACTTTTTACAAATAAACAAATTATGTTTACTGTTATGTATAACGTTTTACACGATTTCCCCATGCGTGAACTTTCCTTCACCCTAAATTAGATTCTTAAGCAGACGCCCACTTTATAGATGGGCGTGGCCTATTCGTTTGATGTATCTTGTTGACTACCATCTTTCCAATTAAACTTTGTCTGAATGTCTCCTAATATTTTGTAGAATGTTTGCGATTGTTCTAGCAATGTAAACAAATGCTGAGTAGCTTCTGAAAGGCAGGGCTTACGCGTCTGTAGACCTACCTATATACGGAATTGACAGATACGGAGAGAAGGAATTTCAGATACATATTCTTAACTTTACGAGGCGTGTATTATTATTTGTGTATTTGTGTGCTCATATGTGTTTATTTCGCATTTCATCATTATTCATTGGCACATTTTACTAACTGTGTTAACTGTGTACCGGTACAAGATCTACCATACTGTAAGTTGAAGATTGTCATTATATTTTCTTTTCTTTTATAATTATATTAAGCCTTAATAAATCTTATTTATTGTAACTAGGAACTGTTTTGGGTGTCGTATCTTTAATACTGTTGACTCTATGGTATCATCCTTTGTTAGGCACTGTTTACAACGAGCCAATACAATTAAAATAGGAGATTAATTTCTCATATTAGAAGCCAGAGCGTAACATTAACCAATTAATTAAGTAAATCAAAAGGTTAACAAAAGGTGTGTACCTTTACATTAGTATGCCAGAACCCCAATAATTATACACACGTGAACATTTAATTTTGAAAAAATGGGAGGGGTTACGATTTTCTTGTTAAAAAATGAAAATATATTTTTGTTTTTTACTTTGCGAAAAGTGAAATGGATGTATATTGCTATGAGATTAATAGTATTATATAGCACACTTTTTCCGTGCTTGAATTTTACTTGACCTAAATTAGATCCCTAGCAGACGTCAGCGGTTTGTTTTTGGCGTGGCCTATTCATTTGATGTATCTTGTTGGCTACCGCCTTCCCAATTAAACCTTGTAAGACTGGCTCCTAGTCATTTCTCGAATGTGCTCGATAATCCAAGATATGTAAACAACACGTCATAAGTCTGGAAGGCAGGGCTTACGCGACCTATATAAGGGATGGACAGGCACAAGATCTACCATACTGTAAGTTGATGATTTGTAATTATATTTCTTTTCCGTTGTAATTACATTAATACTTATTAAATCTTATTAATTGTTACTAGAAACTGTTTTGGGTGTCGTATCTTTAATATTGTTGACTCTATGGTATCATCCTTTGTTAGGCACTGTTTACAACGAGCCAATTAAAATTAAAATAGGATATTAATTTATCATATTAGAAGCCAGTGCGTAACAAATTGAGGTAGCTCGTCCGCGATAACTGAATCAATATTATTATTTTTCAATATTTGTAACAATTGTGGGCTCTTCCGGGAATAACCGAATCCATATTTTATTCTCATTAATCCTCAATTTTAACAAATTGTGGACTCTTCCGAGGATAATTTTAATCCATAATTTTTATTACACCAATAATAAATTGAGTGTTTTTCTGTGGATTTTGACACATTGTTTACTTTAAAATACTTAGACTAATTGTGAGTACACGATATCATTTTACGATACCAACTACAGAGCTGGTTACAATTTTATTTAAATTCAATTTTAATAAGTGTGTTCACTAAGCTTAATTTTTTAAAAATAAAAATAAGTGTTATATTTTGCCTGTGTCAAAATGGATTTTGATGTTGAAAACCCATCAGTAGAGGCATTAGACAAATGTTCTAGGAAGGAGCTATTTTCCATTGCCAAAGCTCTAGGAATAAATGTAGCTCATTCGACCGTAAGAAAGTCCGTACGCGATATGATTATCGTCCACTTAGTGGATGAAGATGTGTTGTCTGAAGACGATCTGGCCTCAGTCACACAACGCATGATTTTAGTATGGAGCTCCAACTGAAACTTAAACAAATGGAGTTAAATGCTCAGAGAGAGAGAGAGATGAAAAAGAATGAGTGCTTAGACAAATGGAGCTTAAAGCTCGGAGAGAGAGAGATGAAAAACAACGAGAGCTACAGAGAGAGAGAGAAAGAAGAAAAAGAGAGCTAAAAATAAAATTGAAAGAAATGGAAATAACGGCCAATTTAGGAGCAATGGAAAATAGACTCACGACTCCTGGCGGTCAGGGTTGCGATGCAATTAAATTTGCAAAAGTAATCCCAAAATTTGCAGAAAAGGAGGTTGACCAATATTTTTGAATTTACTGCACAAAATTTTTATATTCCGGAAAATATTTTGTCTACCTTACTTCAACTAGCCTTGACTGGAAGGGCAGCCGAAGTCTTTGTGTCCTTGAACGCAGAACAGCGCTAGGACTACAACCTTGTAAAATCTGTAATACTTAAGGCTTATGAATGTGTCCCCGAAGCATTCCGTAAAAAGTTTAAGGAGCTGTGGAAACGTGATGGATAGACTCATGTTGAGTTCTTCCAGGAAAAGGAACGGCTCCCGGACAAGTGGCTGCACGCAACAAACACTGAGACAGACTTCAAGAAATTCAAGAACCTCATTCTGATGGAGGAGTTCAAGAATTGTGTTCGTACTGAGATGCAAATACATATTGCAGACTGTGGTGAAGAAGACGCACATATGGCAGTAGTGTTAGCTGATGATTTTACGATATCACATCAACTCTCAAAGAAACCATCTGACACGAAAAATGACAGGCACAATAAGACAACAACATCAACTTACAGTAAACCTTCAAAAAAATCATACGAGGGATGATTGCTGGAAACACAAGTAAAAAACTGAGAAGACCACACACCCTGGTACACAACACAAAGTCTCCGCTTGTACGTCTCGTCAAACATCTGGAAACATATTTTCAAAATTCAAGAGTTTTTGCTCTCCACATGTCCATACAAACTTCAAAAAGGTTTGTCACGACTCATCAAAGAGTTTCAAAATGAACAATAAGGCGTCTTACCGAGGACTTGTGTGCAAGTTTTGACGAATCTACCAAGAGTTTTACTTTCTCTACCCTAGCCAAATGTTCTCAAGACTCCATCAAGAGTTTATCTACAAAGGTCCAAAATTCTACATCACAAACTACTGATGATGTCATACAAGACTTCATGCCTTTCATATCGGAAGGATTCATATCACTGCCAGGTGATTTTTCCAGTCTACGACAAACCAAAATCTTACGAGATACAGGTGCTTCATAGTCCTTGCTACTTGACAGTATACTTCCCTTGTCTGAATCTACTGCTACAGGGAGAAACATCCTGTTACGAGGTGTAGAGCTTGGATGGATTGATGTACATTTACATGGCGTCAATCTGAAATCAGACCTAGTCACCGAACCTGTGGTTGTGGGTGTCCGACCAACATTACTATTGGACTGCATCTCGTTGCTGCTAAGCAATGGCTTATGCCAGTGGGAGAGTAGTAGCCGAACCCATCGTGACTCATGAACCTTGTTTAACTGAAAATCAGGAAGAAGATCAAGAATTGTATCCAGCATGTGCTGTGACAAGAGCCATGACGTCCAAGATCTCCACAAATGAGATTTCATAAAAAGCAATAAAATTCTTTCTGAAATTGACCTGGGAAAAACATTTTTCGCAAGTCTAAATGAAGAGGCTAGTAATTACAACACTCCAACTCGAATGCAACTTATTGAAGAACAGAAGAGTGATCCAGAAATAGTCAAACTTTGAGAGAACGCTTTAACCCAAGAAGAAGCTGAAGGATTCCCTTTATGGTACTAACTTCAAGATGACATACTTATGAGAAAATGGCGACCTCCAAATGCAAATGCCGACGAAGAATGGAGGATAGTTCATCAAATAGTAGTTCCTACCCCATTCCGGAAAAAGGTCCTGAAACTAGACCATGATTCACTCCTTTCAGGCCATTTGGGAGTAAATAAGACATATCACAACATCACGTCGCACTTCTTTTGGCCCCAAATCAAGAAAGATGTGGTTGACTACTGCAGATCATGTCATACTTATCAGGTGGTAGGGAAACCAAATCAGAAGATCCTTCCTGGTTTTTTTTACCTGTTTTTGCACAATTTTGGTAAACAAAAGTTTGAAAGGTAGCCTTCTTGTTGCTAGCCGGAAGTTTATCAAGATACCAGCAGCTCCTCTTCAGCCCATTCCAGCATTCGAAGAAACTTTCAGTCGTGTTATTGTAGACGGAGTTGGACCTCTGCCAAAGACAAAATCAGGTCACCAATACTTGCTGACAATCATGTGTGCGTCAACAAGATTCCCAGAAGCTATTCCTCTTCACATTATCCGAAATCCGAACATCGTCAAAGCCTTGACGAAGTTTTTTACATTGTTTGGTCTTCAAAAGTCTGTACAGTCTGACCAAGGAACCAACTTCAAGGCTGGAATATTCAAACAAGTGATGAACCAGTTGGGCATAGACCACTGCTTGTCGAGTGCATATCAATCATCCTGAGTCACAGGGAGTACTTGAGCAATTCCATCAGACATTGAAGAACATGATGAGAACGTATTGCCTATAACAAGAGAAAGACTGGGATGAAGGAATCAACATGCTACTGTTTGCTGCAAGAGAAGCAGTTCAAGAATTACTTGGATTCAGCCCTTTCGAACTTGTGTTTGGCCACACGGTTCGCGTCCCCTTAAACTTTTAAAAACACGTGGATGTCATCGACACTCACGGAAGGACATCTTGACTATATCCAAAAATTTAAAACTAAACTTTTTAATGCCGTTAATTTGGCTAAATTACATTTAAAAGATTCTTAATTCAACATGAAAGTTTGGTATGACAAAAAGTCTAAAATCAGACAGTTAGCTTCAAGGGACAAAGTGCTTGTGCCTTTGCCGATACCAGGGCAAGCACTACAAGCTAGATATTTTGGTCCTTATGTAATTAAGGCAAAACTTAATGATTTAAATTTCATTGTGTTAACACCAGATCGTAAAAGAAAGAAACAGTTATGTCACATTAATATGTTAAAAGAATATGTTGATAGAAAATGTGATGATCATTGTCCATCCTCAGAACCTAATGTTAACACAATCTCAACTGTAACTTCACTACTTAGAAAAATGTTACTGGAGCTTTTGATAGTGTCCCAGAAAAAGTTGGTAATTACAAACTTAAAAATTCAGAAATACTGGCTAACTTGGATAAGAAACTAGGACATTTGTCATTGTCAGAGAAGGATGTTGTAAAGTCTTTTATTGCAGATCTTTTTAAAAACTTTTTCCTGATGTGCCTAATAAAACCAACATTTCTGTACATGATGTTGACATTGGCAATGCAGTTCAAGCAACACCCCTATAGGGTCAATCCGGAAAAAAACTTGAAATAATCCGGTCTGAAATATGCTTGAAAATGATATAATTGAACCAAGCTCTAGTAACTAGAGTTCACCATGTATTTTAGTCCAAAAGCCTGACAAAAGTTACAGGTTTTGTACTGACTTCAGGAAAGTGAATGCATTTACAAAGACTGATTCCTTTCCGATTCCAAGGATAGAAGATCTTATAGATCGAATAGGCGATGCCAAATGTGTAACCAAGATAGACCTACTATCAGGTTATTGGCAGTTTCCTCTATCTGACAGAGCAAAAGAAATCTCTGCTTTTTGTACTCCAGATGGTCTATACCAATATAAAGTAATGCCTTTTGGAATGAAAAATGGCCTGGATACATTCCAACGTCTTGTAAATAACATTATTGCTGACCAGGAAAATTTCAGCGCCTATATTGATGATGTAATTATTTACAGTCAAGATTTTTCAAATCAATGTAAACCACTTAAGATCTCTGTTTAAAAAAATGTTTGTAGGTAAATGTAACTATGAATTTAAATAAATGTGAATTTCGTCATGCAACTCTGGAATATTGAGGTCACGTAGTGGGTCAGGGTTATGTAAAGCCTGTTCAAGCTAAGATAAATGCCATTGTATCACTTCCACCACCCACTACTAGAAAACAGTTAATGAGATTTTTGGGAATGGCAGGTTACTATAGAAAATTTTGCAAAAATTTCTCAGTTATTGCTTCTCCTTTAAGTAATATGTTAAAGAAAAATGCAAGATTTTATTGGTCAGATGCTTGTCAGAAGGCATTCAAAAACATTAAAGATATATTAGCTAATGCTCCTGTTCTCATTACGCCAGACTTTAACAAACAGTTTAAATTAGCTGTAGATGCCAGTGATGTTGGCATTGGTGCAGTTCTATTTCAAGAAGATGACCACAATGTAGAACACCCTGTCTTTTATTTCTCAAAGAAATTTAACTCTCATCAGAAAAAACTATTCCACAGTAGAAAAGGAATGTTTAGGTTTAATTCTTGCTCTCAAACAATTTGATTTTTATGTCAGTTGTTCTTTACATTCAGTACTTTTTTTACTGATCACAATCCCTTAAAATTTTTGAATAAGATGGTCTCCAAAAATCAAAGATTGTTAAGATGGAGCCTATTTTTACAAGAATATAATTTGGACATCAAACATATTAAAGGCAAAGATAATGTCATTGCAGATACTTTTTCCAGAAATTAATTTTCACTTACGTTATGTTTATAAGCTGTTAAGAAGCTTTTTGTGTAATATTTTGAAAGTAAGAAATGTACTTTCTTCAATTTTTTAATGGAAAAATAATTCCAATTTTTTTTTTAATGAATTTTTTTTTTAAAGAGGAGGTGTTATGTAGCACACTTTTTCCGTGCTTGAATTTTACTTGACCTAAATTTAATCCCTAGCAGACGTTAGCGGATTGTTGTGGGCGTGGCCTATTCGTTTGATGTATCTTGTTGACTACCGCCTTCCCAATTAAACCTTGTAAGACTGCCTCCTGGTATTTTCTTGAATGTGCTCGATAATACGAGATACGTAAATAACACGTCATAAGTCTTTTCTGAAAGGCAGGGCTTACGCGAGCTATATAAGGGATGGAAAGGCAAGGACGGAGAGACGCAGATTCAGATAGAAATTATTAACTTTACGAGACGGGTATTATTCTTTTTGTATTTGTGTGCTCATACTCATATGTGTTTATTTCGCATTCATCATTATTCATTGGCACCTTATTCTAAATGTATTAACTGTGTACCGGTACAAGATCTACCATACTGTAAGTTGATGATTTGTAATTAAATTTATTTTCTTTTGTAGTTACATAAATACTTATTAAATCTTATTATTTGTAACTAGAAACTGTTTTGGGTCGTATCTTTAATATTGTTGACTCTATGGTATCGTCCTTTGTTAGGCAATGTTTACAACGAGCCAATTAAAATTAAAATAGGAGATTAATTTCTCATATTAGAAGCCAGTGCGTAACAATAGCATTTCTGTAAATGTTACACTCAAGGCTGTTACAGTCGTGCAAAAGTTTAGGAAGTTCTTCTTTAGGTAAAGGAATTTTTTTGTTTGACGATTTTACGATAATATATTTGAAAATAAAGGGAAAAGTTTGGTTATTTTTTTTTTAACAAAGATATCAGTATATTAAATTCCGGTAACATAAAATAAATTTAAAATGGTATATATATATATATATATATATANGCTCTTTCCGATCTTATATATATATATATATATATATAGTTTTATTTTAATTTAAAATTAATTTTTCACAATTCTGAGAGAAACAAATAAGTTTAGGGGCATGAAGACTGGTAGTCTAGGCACGAAATTTAACAGTTTTAAAACACATGAAGTCTTAAGTATTTCTGTAGCGTGGAAATCAGCTTTCAATGAAATCCATTACGGACAATAATGATTTAATTATTAATCATTTATATTTGGTAATTCAAGGTCATGTTGAGGGGAAAAAAATTGTAGCTGAAGGGCTCAACACTGTTTAGGTTAGAAGATTAATATATAGCAGAAAAATACTTCTAAAATGTTTTATGATGTTAGAAACGTAAACATCATTACTTAGATAATTAGATCAAGGAAGATAAGCTTTTGATTTGCTCTTATGAAATTAATTTAATTTTTCTTTGAGTTCCATTGAACATTTTAATGTGATATTGTTTGTAGACATTTGTAAAATATCAATTTAAATTTATTTTCATAATATTGGCAACCCAATAAAACCAACAGATATTTGGGTTTTCCCAATAAATATGATCACGACTGAACAACATTTTGTATTACAATTTATAATAAAAATTAATCTTTACTTTTAAATTAGGATAAAATATTTAAAATAGTTATTTAATTGTTATATGAAATGTGTTTCTAATTTATAATGATAATTGTCACAGAACGGTTGTTTTGGAGGAGGGCTCTGGTCCTGACATAACAAACTATATTAATATAGTAATGGTTAGTATAGGACCGCTCCTCTCTGTGATTATATTGTGGGTGTCTAGGCGTTGGGATAGACAGAAGCACAACGTAAACTTTAGTGAAATCCAAACAACTCAACTCTAAGTGTCCAGATGATGTAATATGTTTCTTTCCTGATGTTATGGAAAATGACCTTGAATTGAAATTTCAGGGTGTGCCCAATCAAAACATCCACGGCGATCAATTATAAAATTCTTTGCGTCTGCAATATACAAACGGAACAATCTGAAAATTGTTGACAGCTAACTACTTGCCTATCTAATAAAGATCAATACTCAAAAGGGTCGAGAGTCAATCTCTTAGGACCCTGGCCGTGAAACATAGCCTAGTAGTCCCGGGGATCTCCGGCCATGCAACTCGGCCCAAGTAAAAGGGGGTTGGAACAGCTTTGCTTCCTCTCCGGAGATGACGTTGCGTTGTCACCACCACTGCCTGGGAGCTGTACGTTTTCCTTGGTAGGGGGCGGCTTTGCTTCCTCTCCGGGAGTAGTCAGGAGCTTGACTTTGTCCCACCGCTCCTAAGAGTTGTACAAGTTTTGTTCCCAACGATTTGTTTCCCTCCGGGGAGGCGTTGCGTTGCCTCAGGCTCGCAGCTCCGGGAGCTGTTCGGACTGGACAGAACGGCTTTAACTTCCTCTCCGGTGGAGGCGTTGCGTTACCTCAACCCACCGCTCTGGGAGTTGTTCGAACTGGACATGGCGGGACGAAACGGTCGCCTAGGGGCGGCTTTCTCAGGGCCGCGTCTTTTTAATCATTGGCAAGGGTTTAGGCGGCTACCCAATGCCTCATACCCGTCACCGGCAACACGTAATCATGTTAGCGCTTAACTTCTGTTGCGTTAGAAACCATGCGTTTTGCAAGAGTAACATGGGGTTTGAGCAAAATATCTTCCTCCCAGTGGAGGGGGGCTTTGCGTTGCCCCCCCCACCCTAGCTCAGTGGGTCTTCCGGTCGGGACTGTGTGATCTTTGGCTTCCGGAAGCATGTCCGTACTAGTCTCTCACGCCACGAAGAGGCAGATCACGTGTACACCACCTCGAGCAAAGTGATGCGAATTTCCCCCAGTCTAGCGCAAGCCATCCTAAGGGAAACTCGAGAGACTACTTGCCTATCATAAAGGTCTATTCTTGATAAACAGCTATGAAAACTAATTCCATCAGTTCAGTATGACAATCCACAAATTTATAACCTTTTCACAACAACCATCTTATCCTCTTCTTCCCCACCGGAAGTGCGCCAACCTTCATTCATGATCTATCAAACGTGGTGCGACCCATAGGGAAGTCCTGAACAAAACAAAACCATTACGCACTGATTACAACTGAGCTCTTTCCTATATCCCCACCCGAGTCATTTGTGACAATAATTTTCAAACATATATTCAATTATAAGCAGATTTATTTTATTTTAATCATACTTTAGTTGATTGGATTTAATAATATAAAATAAAATAATAGAAATCGCTATTAATTTTAAGAATCCAAACTAATTTAATTTGATTCGCTTTTTAAGCTTTATGTTAGTGTCAGCCAGCTAATTCTCTATAAACTATCTCAGTTTTTTCCGTATTAGAAAAAAAATATTTAAAAAAAGAAATTTCTAAGGTGTAAAACAATGCAATCACTCTTTTAAAGATCCATAGATTAACTTCTCCAACCCCTCCCAGCCCTTTTATTCCTCCAAGCCACTCCCGCCCACACCCCTTTAATCCAAACTAATCACTCCAACATCATAATTCCATTTCATCCCTTGCGTTCCCTTCCACCGCATTTAAACCCTCCATTTTTCCTTCTTTCTTCTCGCACTCCATTCTCTCCACCAATCCCACATCATCCCACCAACTCTGGCATCGTCAAAAATTCATATATAGAGATTACATTGCCAAACAACAACTTGACATAATTGGTGTACGCTTTTGTACATTGGTTCCCAACATGACACCTACACAATCCTCCACAAGCCATTAGAATTAATTAATGGATTTGTCAAATTAAAAAAAAAAAAATTGTATGTATGTAAAAAAAATTCTCAAAATGACTTTTCATCTCATACTTTTTTTTAAAAAAAATTGTAGACTGTGTATACAAAAATATCTTTTATTAACTTTTCCATTTTTTGCATTATTTTTTATAGACAAATATATATGTGTGTTCGATTGTCCTTTTTAGTTATTTGTAAAAATATTTTAATATGTTTGTGTTATTTTTTATAATTTAAATATATATATTTTTTAAAATATGTGACTATTAATTTCGTTTACGTTTTTTCTCTATTCTCTGCACGTCTGTTTGTTCCAGTCAAATGCATCATTGACACAACAGAGAATATGGGGATATTTCTGGCATTCACCTCCAACATCATCCTCGCGGCCAGGAATGTCACCATCAAGAAATTACAAGGCTCCACGGTGTCCAGCTGTTTACCGGTCACCCTCAGGTCAACCTGGCGAATAGCTGTCATGGTGCTGTGCCAGATGGCTGTAGTCGCGGCCACGCACATGCTGCAGTGGAGCTCTGTGGTCCCTGATAGAACCACGGTGGTCATAGCTTTAGTGCTCGGGTCCGGTTTGTTTCACGTGACCTACTCATATATCTCAACAAACCTTGTGTTAAAGGTTAATATATGATGGTTTTGTAATATAGAACATACTTCATTCGATCTCAAATAGTTATTATTATTATTGTTCAATCCTCGAAGATGGCCTAGGCCAAGTAGTCTTAAGCGAAATATTGTCATCGTGATGTTATTTGTTTTTTTAATATCAAAAGAGAGAGAGAGAGTTGCTCAATTCGCCAGCCTTACTTTCTCGTCCTTTATATTAGTTCCGAATGCAAGACTTAGTCAAGACGATTGAAAATAGACCAGGATGCAATAGATTACCTTACACCAAGGACTCTAATCTCCGGTTTGATATCAGAGGTTGCCTTTCTAGGTTTAACATAGCCCAGTCCACACAAGGGGGGGGGGTGTGGTGCTGGTGGTGTTTTATTTAGGCGTTTTATGTCGACTGACTCAGTTTAGACCACTCGGCCACCCAGCACATTCCTCGTTAATCTCACATCCAACCCCCCCACCCCCCTCCCTTACTCATGTACTTTGTTTTGGTTTATTTCGGGGTGACATTGAACGAATTAGCACTAAAGATTTATTATGAACATTATGACATTTCCCGTGGGTAACAGGCGCCCCATCCTCTAATTGTTTTGTTTATTTTTCAATTGATCGTTGGACCTTTAAACATACTAAGCTCGAAATATGCAGTTAGCTATGGGTCGTTAGAGACACATTATATATATATATACATATTTGTGTAGATGTTGGACGATAAAGTTTCTGAAATATAGAAATATCAATTTAAACGATTTGCTATAGAAAAAATAGCTATGTTTTAGCAATAAAAAAAATCATACGCTAATGATTTCATCAAGATAACACACATTTTATGCCGCGTTTTAATTTGGTATATTATGTTTTAAACTGGTTATCAGTTTGTTTTTTTTTAATCTGGTTTTAAAAACCAGTTATCGGTTTTTACGATGCATCCCAATCTGTTCCCCTCATCCATTTCAGATCAAGATAATTGTTTATAAGATCGTAAGCCGCTGTTACATTGTGATACTAAAATGATGTCAGATGCACAGTCGTTGGGAGAAACTGTTAACTCTCCTAAGGAGATTTTTTTCCAGTTAACCTTAAATTAATACGGAGTAGAGAGAACGGGTGAGGGTGTCTAAGAAAGCGACACATTTTTTCTACGGCAGGTGGCGTGTAAAAATCTCGTGTGACATCAGACATTAAATATTTTTTTTAACCACTTAAATCTGAAAATGACAATGATACTAACGTTTCTGATCTGATCGATGAATTTCTAAAAAAAAAAAAAAAATGAAATAATAATAATACTTTTAGTTTTTAGCAAACTAAAGAACAAATATGGCCTTTAAAAAGTAAAAAAAAAATATTCGCCTATAGTTTCGTAAAAATAAAAAATAAAAAATTTAGAGTCTGATAGCTGGAAATCAATCTGAAAATATCTTAGCATTCTTATTTTTTATAAGTAAGTGGCTAGTCGTTGGAAGAACAAAAACCGATTGCCAAAACTAACTATCACACATATTCTGGTGAGGGTCTGAGATTACTCTCTTATGACCCCGGCTAGTAAATTGGCTATCAACTCCATCTGTTGAGCTGAGCCATACAATATTTCCCCCACAAAGTATCCTCCAACCGCCCTGGCTTCCCCCCGGAGATCTAGTGAGGGAAATTCGGTCAACAGGTGCTCTAGGGTCTCCGGGGCCAGGCTGCAATGCCGGAAGGTAGGATCCCTGTTGTTATCCAGACGCCAGAAATATGTGCGCAAGGGGCAGTGCTCGGTGCGCATCTGAGTCACTAAGCTCTGCAGTCTGAGTCCTAACCCCCACCATGGGTCTTGTTTGATAGGAGTGGGCAAGTTTGAATAGACACCTCTGGCGGTCGTGTTGTCTGCCCATTGCCTGTACCACTTCTGCCTGAAGTGGTCCGCCAGCCAGTTTTTAATTCCCAAAAAAGTCATTGGTACTTCTGGCTGAGGCTGGGCAGCCCCGGTTTTCGCCAGTGTCCGCTCTCTCATTGCCACTGATGTTGCCGTGGCCAGGTATCCACTGTATTGTTACCTTACCCCCTAGTTCACCAATTTTGCACACGTCATTGGTGATGACGTCGACCAAGTGTGTGGTACCCTGTCTCTTTCCTAAGATCTCGAGAGCAGATCTTGAGTCTGAGTAGACAACCATATCAAGCCCCACATTTTCTGTCCCTTTCAATGTGTCATGAATTCTTTCCAAGGCCCTGTGTATAGCTATGAGCTCCGAAACATATTCTTCGATAAATATTTTTTTTAAAAATTATTCAAACAATGAAATCGTTCGAAAAATCAATACATCTTAAAATTGTCGTATTTTTGTATAATAATACAAATGATGTATTTTACAGATTAGAATGTAAACATTTCCCCTTCAAGGCCGCGAATTTCTATCAATACCATTTCAGGTTATGGACATAATCAGTCATTCCATTGCTAACATATACAAAAGAATTTTGGTTGTTCTACTGCTCTACATTGTTGGGCGACACCAAGCATCAACGTTGAACTTCACAGGTCTGATCATGGCCTCCCTGGGGCTGTGTATCTATGTGCAAGGGAAGATGGTCGTTAAACCTACTGATGTCGAGGAATGTAAGGCGGGAGAACACTTTTGTAAGTTGATTTCTTTCTGCATTTTAATCAAATTAATTTTTGATTGAAATTAAGAAAATCTACGAATCTTATTCGTATGCTGATTGTCTTTAAACTGATTATAAAAAGTTCAATAAACAAGTTTAAATCTATTGGTTCCATGTTTTTTAGACGTTCATGAAAACTCCTGTACACTTTAATCAAACTTCGTGTCCAAATATTGTGCTTAAGTTAACGTGATGATAAAATTAACATTTAGGTCAACTAGATGGGGAATAATTAAATTTAAATAAACTTGTGGAACAAAGTAAAGCTTAAGTAAACTTGATGAGATAACTTATCACCTAAGTAACTTGATGAGATAACTTATCACCTAAGTAACTTGATGAGATAACTTATCACCTAAGTAACTTGATGAGATAACTTATCACCTAATTAACTTGATGAGATAACATATCACCTAATTAACTTGATGAGATAACTTATCACCTAATTAACTTGATGAGATAACTTATCACCTAAGTAACTTGATGAGATAACTTATCACCTAAGTAACTTGATGAGATAACTTATCACCTAAGTAACTTGATGAGATAACTTATCACCTAAGTAACTTGATGAGATAAATTATCACCTAAGTAACTTAATGAGATAACTTATCACCTAAGTAACTTGATGAGATAAATTATCACCTAAGTAACTTGATGAGATAAATTATCACCTAAGTAACTTGATGAGATAACATATCACCTAATTAACTTGATGAGATAACTTATCACCTAATTAACTTGATGAGATAACTTATCACCTAATTAACTTGATGAGATAACTTATCACCTAAGTAACTTGATGAGATAAATTATCACCTAAGTAACTTAATGAGATAACTTATCACCTAAGTAACTTGATGAGATAAATTATCACCTAAGTAACTTAATGAGATAACTTATCACCTAAGTAACTTGATGAGATAACTTATCACCTAAGTAACTTGATGAGCTAACTTATCACCTAAGTAACTTGATGAGATAACTTATCACCTAAGTAACTTGATGAGATAACTTATCACCTAATTAACTTGATGAGATAACATATCACCTAATTAACTTGATGAGATAACTTATCACCTAATTAACTTGATGAGATAACTTATCACCTAATTAACTTGATGAGATAACTTATCACCTAAGTAACTTGATGAGATAAATTATCACCTAAGTACCTTGATATTTGTAATGCGAGGTGAAAGCAAGGACGGATGATTAAATATTTTATAAATAAAAATTGTCATTTTTTCTCATTTTTTCCCACAGCAAACTTGGCATCTAAGGCACTGCAGAGAACTTTTGGTATTGTCCTCGGCTTTGTTGCCATAATTTCTGTATACAGGTTTGCTCAACAAAAAAATGTCCAGCATTTGACTTACTATAACGCAACGGAAACAAAAGACCCGTTTCTCCATCGGCAGCTTCAATTTCTCCATTCGTTTGCCTCGGACAGGCTCGTAGCTACACCTTATTCGTTTGCCTTGGACAGGATGACAGATACAACTGACCCTCATATTACAGAGTTTTTATCCTGGCACCTCGTGGAGCATCCGGAGGAAACAGACCGGCGAGCCAAAACGCTGTCAAGCAACATGGAAGTCATTGCCGAGTCACAGAGAGTTTTGTTCAATCTCTTATCCGATCTGATTGGTCAGGCGAATCACGTGATGCTCATGGAGATCGCGACGTACGAGAACAAAGGAGACCCGGCGATCACGGTCGGTGAAGTTCTGATGTTACGACAGATGAACAAAACCATTGTATACTACTGTGAGACTTCGACGTGTGTTAAAGAGGAACACATGAAACAGGGGATCGAGATAAGCAAGCGGTATGCCAAAGACGATCTTGTCGTGCTCATGCAAGGAGGTGGGAATCTAGTCGGTCATAATGGCGATGTGGTGCGAGAGAAAATCATCAAAGCTTATCCCGAGAGGAGGCTTATCCTACTATCACAGGGCATTTCGTCGAGACCGGACTCCGGAGAATTTTGGAAAAGAGCCCGGAATATTTACTCGAACAACTCAAATCTTTTTTTGTTTTTGAGAGACCGACAATCGCTGGCGAGGGCGAAAGAAAATTTTAAAGGCGTTAAACATATCCTTGCACCGGATATGGCGTTTGGTATAGGAATGGTTCCTCGGCAAATGGCACCGTTTTACGATATCATATGGCTTCGAAGAGGAGACGGCGAATCGACAAAATATTCATTACCAGATTTCCCGGACGGTCTCTCAGTGCATGTTTCAGATTATGATGGAAACTGGAGATCAAACAGAGGTTCTCGAGACATGGAAACATCTTTTCTCATAGCACAGGCCGGGTTCCAGTTCTTACAGAGAGGTCGGGTTGTGGTCACAGATCGACTCCACGGCCACATTCTCTCTACATTAATGAACATTCCACACGTTATAATAGACAACCCGCCTTATTTTAAGCTGTCTTCTTTTGATAACTCATGGACGGCGAATCTAAGCAATGTCATTCGAGTCAGCAATGGAACTCTCGCTTTAACTGAAGCTATGAAACTTTTAGAACGATATGTTGACGTACTACCACCTGTAGGACCAAAAGATATGAACAGATTTGAATTACTTAAATCTCCGAAATAGAAGAGACCGCTCTAATTATAGTTAAATGTGTTGTTTTTTTATTAAAAATTATGTACTATTTTTTTTGTAAAATCTCGTGAAAATGAAGGTAACGGCTAAACATGCAGTAATTTTCGTTTTTAAAAATACAAAATCATATCTAACTTGTAAGACATTATTTCTTTAAATTTATGTTCTCTTCAAATTTCACTTATATAAACCGAGGGGGCGCTGAATGATCTTTGGCTTTTTTTCAGTACATTGCACAACGATCATTATGTTCAATGTGGATCAGTGATTGCTATGTTCAATGTAGACCAGTGATATGCTATGTTCAATGTAGATCAGTGATATGCTATGTTCAATGTAGACCAGTGATATGCTATGTTCAATGTAGATCAGTGATATGCTATGTTCAATGTAGACCAGTGATATGCTATGTTCAATGTAGATCAGTGATATGCTATGTTCAATGTAGATCAGTGATATGTTATGTTCAATGTAGCTTAGTGATATGCTATGTTCAATGAAGACCAGTGATATGTTATGTTCAGTGTAGACCAGTGATATGCTATGTTCAGTGTAGATCAGTGATATGTTATGCTCAATGTAGACCAGTGATATGCTATGTTCAGTGTAGATCAGTGATGATGATATCAAATACCGCTAATGAATTTTAAGTGCGGACATTTTTGGTGCAAGATCTTATTAAAAACATCCATTAGATATAACAGATAGTATTTCCCTTGCATAGGCAGCCATTTAGCCACATCCACTAGTACCATAGTTTTCGAGGAAAAGGTTGAACTGACTAGGGGTTGAAGGTACTCTTATTTTTGCCATCCGGGCGTTAGTCCTCCAGAGTCTAACAGCTGTTTGACTGATCTGGTAATTGTACCAGTTTTGAGAAGGATCTCTTGATTCTATCAGATGATTTATGGACCTTTTGTTTTTAACAACTTTGTGATGGACCTCCCGATTTTACCATCTCGTTTAAAGCTCGCTTGATTATTTGACCAGCTCTTTTAAGGAATTCATATTATACCAGCTGGGTGTAGGTCCTCCTTATTCAACAGTCAGTCGAAGTACCTAGGAATTTTACAAACTGCTCAAAGGGCAGTCTCATTTACAATTTGGTCAATGGACTTTGCAAATTTACCAACTAAGGGAAGGTCCTAATTATTCTACCAGCTGTGAAAATTAGCTCTTGATTTTATTGGCCGTGGAAGGTCTCCGTTATTGTATCAGCTGTGTCAATAACTTATTGACTTTACCAACAGCACTAATGATCTTCTCATTTAATATCTGTGTGAATTTCCGATTTATTTCACAACTTAGTTAAATGATTTTTATTTATTTTACCAGCTGAGTGATTGACCAAATATGACTCGCGGGGCAAATGACGTTATGATTCGAAGATCTGGTTTAACGACCTTCCCATTTTCAAATAAGCAACTTTGGTTTATAAACTGTGGTGAATACAAATGCAAATTTACACATTCCGGTAATGCCGAACTTGGGTTGCTCTTTAAGTTAAGTATACATCAACAAAATCATATAATGAAACTTGGGGCGTCAGGAACCTAGTGGATCAACGAGACTCGGAACCGTGTTGTAATTTATTTGCTAAATCAATGTGCGATGGACCATAATGTAATTTAATTGCTTAATGTCTGGGCGTTGGACCATAATGTAAATTGAATGCTTAATGTCTGGGCGTTGGACCATAATGTAAATTAAATGCTTAATGTCTGGGCTTGGGACCATATGGTAATTTATTTGCTTAATGTCTCTGCGTGGGTCCGTAGTTTAATGTATTTGCTAAGTAATTGGCGTGTACCTTGATGTAACTTATTTGTTCAAGGACACTTTAAATTGGATCATAGTGTCCCTTAGTTCATAAATTTCTGTAAATGTGATTTCACTTTGTTGTATGAATAAAATTAAGATAATAATACTATTACTTTATTGTAGAAATAAAACTAGTTAAGATTATAGCATATTACTTTTTGGATGAGTTAAACTAAACAAGATTATAGCATAAATTCGATATTGAATGAATAAAACTAAGATTATTGTATGATTACTTTATTGTATGAATAAAACTAACAAAGATTATAGCCTGATTACTTTCTTGTATGAATAAAACTAAGATTATAACATGATTACTTTATTAAATTTGGATGAATAACACTAACTAAGATTATAGCATGATTACTTTATTAAATTCGTATGAATGAAAGAATGGTTGATTTCTTTTACAGTGGAATAAAATAAAAGGAGAATAAAATGTTGTCAATTTTATTGCATGAAAGAGCAAAATACCAGCAGCGGACAGCCTTCTTTTAAAGAAAAAAAGGTATCCGCATATTTCAGATCCTATACTTCTCTTCTTCTAAATCTTAAGGGTCCACGATCAATTTATTGATCATTTTGGCTCCTTTGCATGTAGATGGGATTTGCGATGTCTCTGTTCCTGGTGTTGATGAGGAAATTTCACTGATTTCTAGTCTAGTGCCACTTTGTGAGGTAATCATGCACTAGGGGTTTGAAGGCTTGAGGCAATAGACACAAATGCGTCTAGGGTTGTCACTTCAACCGTTCCTTTTGAAAGATTGTTGCAGTCCCTGATTGTCTTGGGCAGGAATGAGCAGCTCCTCTACTGGCTTCTTGCTAGTATGAGCCTGAACTGCCTGTCATGGCATCGTCGCTGTCTATGGGGGAGAGGGACGAGTTTCTGTTTAAACTGGAAAAGTGGACCAGCCATTTATTTATCTTGTACATCATGGAGAGCCCGGATTGTCGTCGTCGTTCCTCTAATGGTGACCAGCCTTGCTGCTCGTCGCTGGACCACCTCCAACTTGTCAGCGCTCTTCTGGGTAAGTGGGTCCCGGACTGAAGATGCATAATCTAAAACTGGACGGACAAAGGCTTTATATGCTCTTTCTTTTACGATGCATTCCCTTGCAAAAATCAAACCTGCCATAAATCAATGCCAACATTTTGTAGGGTCTGTCCTTGGGACCCCGATCCTGATAAGACCCCAATTCTAATGAGTCCATAATCCCATTCTGAACCCGATCCAGCACAATCCCGTTCCCGGTGGAATCCTATTTCTTTAAGGTTCTGGATCCAGGTGGAATCCAGATCCCATTAGGATCCCGATCCCGTCGGTGTCTTAATCCCAGGGACATCCTGATCTCAGTAGATTCCGATGCGCTACCGATACCGTTAGGATACCATTCACTGTGGGATCCCTACGGACTCTCTTTTCCGATTTTATCCCTTTTCCTGATAGGATCCTGATCCCGGTTTGAGCCCGTTACCAGATGGGATCTCGATTGATATCCTGTTCCCCGATGGAAACGCGTAACCGATGTAACCCATTAGGATCCTGTTTCTCTATGGGATCATGCTCAGTGCGATTTTGTTTGAATAAGCTTTTAGATCTCATTATATATCCCCGTACAACAATATAGAACATTTTAGATTAAATTTAATATCCTCCATGAAACGTGTAAAAATTACATATCTACGTAATTATTTCTCGAATGAGAAAAATTATACAACTAAATTGTGCTACTAACTATAATACATTTAAATTGATACGGGGCCCCCATTGCGGGCCCATTTAATAAAGTACCGTTTTGTTTATGTCTGAGATGGGGGGCCCATAAAAATCATTGAGATAAATTATACATTCAAAACGTGTCCTATTGAAAGTGGTTTACAAATGCCATAGGCAGAGCTTATTTAAACTATCGAAGTTTCTACAATATTCTAGATCGGTCTTGAATGGATTGGATATTAACTCAAACGATATTTTAAAGCGGACGTAGAAGGGTATTGCTACAAAGCAAGGTCTAGATCCAACTAATTACATAGAACCTATGGTGTTGTCTAACCCTATTAATATATATATATCTTATAAAAAAAATTAAATGGGGGCCGCCGGCCCCAGAGGGATAGATATTATGAGTTCAGTACTCTTCATTATTTGAATATGGATAATCATGAGTATGTGTACTGAGTTTGGGCAAGATCCATCTATTCATGTAGGAGTATTAAGACTATTGATATGTATATAGCTTATATAAGGAAAAATGAATTGGGCCCCCGGTCCAAGAGGGATGGATGTTATGCGTTAAGTACCCTTCAGTGTTTGAATATGGCTAATCAAGTGTATGTGTATTAAGTTTGGTCAAGATCCATCGATTCATGTAGCAGTATTTGTTGATCATTTTATTTATATAGCTCATATAAGAAAAAATGAGATTTTGGGCGCCCGGTCCCAAACAATTTAGAGTTTTAAAATGACACCTGCCCTAACTTTTGTATGTGAGCCGTAAGGAATAAGCCTGCCAAATTTCAGGCTGCCATCTACTCCAGAAGTTGGAGAATTAGTGATGAGTGAGTCAGGGCTTTGCCTTTTATTAGTATAGATAATAAAGACACAAAAAAAATCATCATTTTGTTTTAAAATTGATATGTTCATTGCCCAACTATAAATACATTAAATATTATTATCGAGTGAAGTTTCAAACAATTTTAAAGTCAAACTCTTTAAAAAGTTAATATTTTTAATATACGAGCTCGTTAATAAGCAGCAGGTTGTATTGAGTATTTCTTGCAGACAATTTCCTCCGGTGTGAGGGGCATTTCATATAAAAGAGGGGGGGCAATATCAGTGTCCAGAGGCGTAACTAAAGGGGTTTAGAGAGGACAGATGTTTCAAATAAATGTCCCACCCCCAAACCCCAAAACTTCAGAGTTGCTACTGTCCTATGAAAAACACAACGCTGGGCGCCCATGGAATACAGTAATGTCGTATGATTTAACACATACAATGGTGTAAGCGTTTGCATTGATTTAACACATACAATGGTGTAAGCGTTTGCATTGATTTAACACATACAATGGTGTAAGCGTTTGCATTGATTTAACACATACAATGGTGTAAGCGTTTGCATTCCTGGAAGTAAGTGTTATGTGACACAACTGATACGAGTAGATTTTCTTTCTTGGAAATATGTTTTCACACAACTGCTGCATTGCATTACCACTGTATCGTGATTTTGACAAGTGTAATAAAATCAGTACTACCACAGTGTGCATATTTTTGTCATGTGCAAAGAACATTGGATTAATGAGCGCCCACACATTTGTTAGTCTAATGGCTCTAACAATTCTGAAGTTGTTTCTTTCTTTTGTTTTTTTTTTTTTGGGGGGGGGGTGAAGGGAGAAATTTATTTATTATTTTTAGCCAGCTTTTCGGAAAAGCGTGTTTTAAAAGAAGTATTTTTATATTGTTTTATTGTGTTTTTTTAGTCTTGGAAGACATAATAGAACATGAGGAAGTGTGTAGATTCATATGAATAAAAATGCGTTATATTGTCATTGGGGGTGGGTAAGTGTAGGGTTACTTTCAGACATCTCTCCTGTGGGGGGGGGGGGGG
>CAXITT010000067.1:1702862-1754048 GCA_964033795.1 Lymnaea stagnalis
GGGGGGGGGGGGGGGGGAGAACACTGCATCCGAAGAACGTCAAGTGCCCCCCCCCCATGGCAAATGTGTATGAAAACATATTTTTTTCTTTAAAAATTACTAAATTTTAATTTTTAGTACAACTTTTAAAAGTAATGCTATACACACGTGGGCATTTAAGCGGTTACAAATATGGAACCAATAAAATATCGCTTAGCTCGATATATATTGACGATCCATACCGTTCAGTCTAATCTTGTTAAAGGCTTACATAATTGGATAATAAATATCGTTGTTTTGAAAATTGAACGCTCCTGATCATAAGCTAAATTTTACTTTTTATTTTTCATATTGATCGGCATTTTTATTTATTTATATTTTGCGGAATCACAAGTTGAAAGACTTTAATAACACTGTATTAAACTGCCTCTACTGCAATATAAATGTGTATAAATTGAATATAGTTTTTTCCTAAGTATCAAACGAGTGCAATCTGTTTTAAAATTATATTTAGTCCAAAAAAAAAGCAAAACTGTTATAGCAGATATAAGTGCTAATTGAAAAGTTAATATGGCGTCATGCTTAACATTTTTCGAGATAAACATAAATATTAAGTACTCTGTTCCATCCATGGATATTGTGTTTGATAAATTGAAAACTTTTTTTTTTTTTTAATGATAGTTTTGAAGTAAAAACAAAGCGAATTTAACGTTTGTATACGAATAGTGGATATTTCATCAGAATAACAAATAACATTTTTCTAAATAAACATAAATATTAAGTACTCTGTTCCATCCATGGATATTGTGTTTAATAAATTGAAAACTTTTTTTTTTTTTTAATGATAGTTTTGAAGTAAAAACAAAGCGAATTTAACGCTTGTATACGAATAGTGGATATTTCATCAGAATAACAAATTATTGAATCTATTGTGTTCATAATTTTTTTACACAGTTGAGGGAAAAACAGAGTAAAATGTGTTTTTTTTTCCTTTACATACATACTTAACCTATACACTATTTTTAAATCCCCAACGACTTATCTTTCGTTTTAATATCATAAAATAAACAATCTTCCCCAGCTATTAGAACCCAGTTTTAAAAAAAAAGAAAATCATTTATTTTTAGATGATAATCCAGTAGAAAGAATTTCTTAAAAATATAAATAAAAATATATAGCATTTCCTTTGTCATGATGATTCAAAATTATTTTGGTAGTAGTTAAAAATAAATTCAATGGAGTTGGTAAAACAGTGTTTCAAAGTAAATTGAATCAAGTTACAGAAGTTTGACTTTCTAAATCAAAATTTCAATCCACTGAATATTGGGAATTTAAACTGTATTTTTAATTGATTTCCCGAACATAAATCACACATTAATACATGATGCCTTTTGTGAACAACTCTACTCTTCTTAACATAATTATGTCGTTCATATACGATTTATAAAGAATACAATCTTTGAAAACCCATATTCTATATTTGATGCTTTTGTTATTTATCCTCTAAACGGAGCTTTATTTTAATTTTGTTGTGTCCAGGGCCACTATACGTCAAGAGATAGGGTAGTGAAGTGAACAAATATCAAGAACCTGTTGTGATGACATAGTTGCATACCGAAGTCATTCTTGGATTATTGTGGCAGAGAGTGTTCTTTCTTTGAGAATAGTGAGATATGCGATTAAATATAGGATATTTCAAATCAAAGATAATTTGATATTTTGTTTGATAAATATTTATTTAATTTTTGCCTTAAGAATCATCATAATATTCATTTAATATGTATTTATTTAATTATTTAGGCATTTTTTTAATAGCGCTTACCTTACAGCTCTAAGCGCTTTACAATTATTATAATATGTAAACTATTTAAACTGCTGCAGTAAAATTAAAATGAAAAACCAGAGACACTAGAATAGTAACTACAATGTGAAAAATGACTATAGAAACAGTAGCTTAAACATTAAAATGGCTATAAAAACGAGTACACTTGGCACGTTTTGGCCTATACTACAGGATCAACCCAAGACAAAAATGAGGCAGGGCAAGGAGGTTGCATCACATATGAAAAATGGGTCCTACAAATAATTATTGGTGTTGGGCTAGGCCTACACTAATAATAGTAGTACTAGTCTAGGCCTATATATTTATATAATTTCCCGGATGTTACCGAAGTGCCTACGGCGTTAAAAGTCAAACTAAATATAATTGCATGTGTTTCATTTTAAAATAGTGTATTATATATATATTTATATATTCAAAATTGAATGTTTTATAACAAAAAAAAATTAATTGTGTAATTCCACCTTATCAGTGCTGAACAAAAATTAAGCCACGTCACACATATTTGATCTTGTACAGGCTTGGTTCGAACACACAGGGAAGTGCATGACGTCAACCGCTTAGCAATAGAACGATTTTAAGGGAGGCCACTAAAACATTAGTACTGATTTAAATATAGCATTCTTATTCCTCTTTGATTGGTATGTTCCTAAATGACATGCCTGCACCTTAAAGTGTCGAACAAGATTTGACAGGTGAGAAACTCTACTCTCACTCTGTCTATCTCGCTCTCCCTCCTTCTTTATCACTGTCTCTCCCCTCTCTCAACCCGCTCTTTCTCTCTCTAGGTTCGGTCACAAATATTTAGCCCATGCGATGTTTTACATCAAATATATTAATCGTTCCCAGCTCCCCACGTATAGTGTTTCTTTTAGAAATGTCCCCCCCCCCCGGGGGGCACTTAAGATTTTCGGGGGGGGGGGGGGGGGACTTCAGATTTTTCGTGGAGGGGGGCAGTGTCAGCAGTTCCAGTTGATTTATTTTTGGACATATTTTTCCCAGGGGGGCACTTGGCTTCCCCCGTGGGGACACTGCCCCCCACGCAGATATAACTGAAAGAAACCCTGCCCACATAGAAACACGAAAACCCAGAATTATATTTAATATTTTGTTTAACATTTTTTTACATTTAAAGATCAGAGAGTTGAGAAGATACCAGGGACTGATTTTTATTACTTAAAAAAACTGCAATATTATTTATTTGCAGAGCCATATTTGATGACCAGCTCAAACGTTCATCTCTCCCTACATAATGGCAATCATCGCATCACGACTCTTGAGGAAATGGTCTGTGCTCAGCATTGAGACTCATCGCCAGTGTACATTTGAACCTAATTATTTCCAGTGGATCATCCTCAAGGGACGTCCACATTATTGTTACCGCAGTGTTAACTGTGTATTAACACGTGTAAGATAAGCTAAGATGATAAGATAAGATATAGTTTTTATTGATCCAAAATAAATGGATTTTTTTTTCATTCATCATACATATTTTGATCACTCCTGAAAATCCTTGTTGAGTTTTTCGTTTTTCCTTAAATTTAGTCTTTAGCAAGATTTTTGTCGAATGATTGTGCATAACTGTTGAGTTTTAGTGTGTGGGTTATAATTTTGAACAGAGTCTTTGCTTTTTGTTTGAACAGAGTTGTTATGTAGCACACTTTTCCCGTGCTTGAACTTTGTTACACCCCACATTAGATCCCTAGCAGACGGTAGCGTTTGTTGTGGGCGTAGCTTTGTCTTTGACGTATCGTGTTTACTACCGACTTCCAATTAAACATGGTTAGTATGTCTACTAGTATCTAATGGAACGTTCTCGTTTGTATTAGAAAAGTAAGGGCGTTTCTGAACGCTTCGGTAGACCCACATATATAAAGGATTGACAGGCACAGAGGGATTCAGAGGGAGATTGATAGATATTTTTAACTTCACGAGACGTGTATTATTCTTTGTGTACTTGTATGTGTTTATTCCCATTGATCATTCATCATTATTAATTGGCACATTGTACTAACTGTGTTAACTGTGCAACGGTACAAGGTCTACCATACTGTAAGTTGATTATTTGTAATTATATTTCTTTTTTTTGTAATTGTATTATTATTAAATTAAATCTTACTAATTGTAATTGGCAACTGTTTTGTGAGTCTTATCTATTTTAATTGAATTTCTCTATGGTATCGTCTTTTGTTAGGCACAGTTTGAACGAGCTATAAATTTAAAATAAGAGATTAATTGCTCACAATAGAAGGCAGTGCGGAACAAGATTTCTTTTTTTCCCAAGATCATCGATACTCCTTATGTCTATATGCGACTTGTTTTTGGATGGTTACTATCCAATGAAAAAGATCATTTGAATGAGAACAAAGGAATACTACCACGCAGAGAGATACCAAGACCAGCGTATGTCAATCTGACATGTTATTAACGACGCGTTGAGGACCAGAGTCACGTGATGAGGTTTGAAATTGTTTCTCTTTGATATCAGAGATCTCTTATCTGAGATATTTAATAAATTTCTCTGATTCCTTTTTTTTTTTTTTTAAAGTTTATTTGAGTGGAAGATCATTTCCTTCTTCTTGAAGGCAGGCTGATGTTGATAATTTTCTTGGCTGGCTCCTAGCGTGTTATTTGTAAAGCCTTTGCAACTCTTCACATCTTAGATATAAAGTTTATAATCGAATTATTGGCCCAAAAATGGCATTACTAACACAAGGCATGGTGTTGTCGAGTATTTGAGTCCATTAATAATTGGTGCGACTAGATATAATAATTAATTACGCGCGGTGTGTTTGTGAGATATTAACTAGTTAGTGAACGCTCCTCCCGCGCGTGACTTGGTGACGTATTTTTATGCTTATTGTGACGTACTATCTAGTCTGTTGTGTGACTTATGTTTTAGTAGTTGGGCATTCGTGAAGGGAACTTTGTGAAAGAAGGTTGTGTTTTATTTCTCTCTGATAGCGAGCTGCGCTATACATATTATGTATATGGAATTAACTGTCTGTAAATCTAATTAATGTTGCATTTACTATGAAAAAGGACTTAAATTGGTTCAGTACTAGTACGACGTATTAAAATGTGTGAAAAAACTTGATACATTAACCAATCTATATATATATAAATGAATGTGTGTATGTCTGTATGTCTCGTATGCGCTCCTACACCATTTATGCGATTGAAACAAAACTTTGGTCAATGTTGTCCAAATAACCGGCCATTTAAATGAAACATTAAAAACCTTATAAAGTGTTCCGTTCCTAGCCGATGGCCCTTAATTCGTTTTTTTTTTCATCTGTGAGCATTGTAAAAAAATATTTTCCACATGCGCTCCTACGCCATTTATCCTATTCCAATAAAACTTTTGTGAGATGTTGCAAGCATGTCCATAAAGGTTTCTAAATTATTACAGCCGTTTTAAAGTATTCAGTTTAGAGCCAGGGGCCTTATATTCGTTTTTCCTAATATGAGCTATATAAATATATTTTCAAACCGTATGCGCTACTACATCAATTATTCGATTGCTACAAAACTTAGTGAGTTGTTGTCCATGCTCTAGTGCAATTTACTGTGACATTTGAACACTTTTAAAAATATTCCGTTTTCGGCCATTGGCCCTTAGTTGGTTTTTTTTCATATAAGAGCTTTGTAAAAATTAATTTCCATATGCGCTCCTACGCCATTTATCCGATTACAACAAAACTTTGGTGACATGTTGGAAGCAAAGCCGCAAAGGTTTTTAAATAATTATAAACTTTTCAAAATATTTCAATTTGAGACAGCGGCCCTATTTACGTTTTTTTCTTATACGAGCTATATAAATATAATTTCCAACCGTATGCGCTCCTGCACCATTCATGCGATTGCGACAAAACTTTGACGAGTTTTTATCTATAAACATACCCATTTTACTCATTCATATTCCGTTTTCGGCCGTTGACCCAAATTCATATTTTTTCTTATATGCGCTTTGTAAAAAATAATTTTCTATGCGCTCCTTTACCATTTTTCAGAATGCGATAAAAATTTAGTGAGATGTTGTTCTATCGCCCACAAAGGTTCTTAAATTACTACAACCGTTTTAAAATATTCAGTGTTGAGCCAGGGGCTCTATGTTTGTTTCTTACAAAATGAGCTATATACATATAATTTCAAACCGTATGCGCTCCTACATATATTAAAGCGCTTGCGATAAAACTGAGGTGAGTTGTTGTCCATAAGCCAGAGCATTTTTCTAAGCCATTATAACCCTTCTAAAATATTCCGTGTTTTTGGCAATTGACCCCAAATTCGTGTTTTTTTCCTTACATTAGGAGCTTTATAAAAAAATAATTTCCGAATGCGCTCCTCTACATTATTAGAATGCGATAAAATTTTAGAGAGATGTTGTTGTGCGCACGCCCGCAAAGGTTTCTTAAATGATTACAACCATTTTAAAATACTCCGTTTTTAACCAGGGGTCCTATGTTCGTTTTTTCTATATAAGCTATACAACTATAATTTCGAACAGAGCTAATGCATGGATGGATAGCTTTTAATCAAATACAAATAGTGATATTAAATTGAGTGTGTGTCATATTAAGTAGGTTTCTGAAGTAACACTACAATTCTACAATATTCCATTTGTGGCGGGGGCCTTAAATTCGTTTTCCACACTGCTATTATCTATATAATTATCGTATGCTCTATACAATTCATTCGATTGTGATAAAACTGGGTCAAGTGAAATGCGCACTACCGAAAATGTTTCTAAATTAGAAAAAACATTTTACAATATTCCGTTTGGGCCAGTGACCCTAATTTCATATTTTCTTCTAAGAGCTTTGTAACTATAATTTCAAACAGAGCTATTACATGTGTGGAAGTAGCAGAATCCGCCGGAAAATTTTTCAAATTTAGTACATCCATTGTACAATATTACAATTAGGGCTGGGCACCCTAAATTCAATTTATTTTCTTAAATGAGCTGCATCAATATAATTTATGACGGAGATATCAACACTACCGACCTTGAACAAATTACACATTTGTAGTAAAGCAGAGAAAACACGTTTTTACATTTTTAGTGTAGAGAGTATTTTTGTTATTTGTATAAATAAGCTTGAATTTTGTGACGTATTTTAGAATCGGAAATGACATCGAAATCACGTTTTTTTTTTATTTCTTGAATAGAGTCTTATAATTTCGGAGTTGTTTTGTGTTATGTAACTACATTTTACATGAATCGTTGGTTTCTCAAGTAATTAAATAACAAACTTGACAACGTAGGTATTGAACTATGGTCATTTTTTCACCGCTGGAATTTACGATTTATAAATTAATGAGAAACTATACAACTGTTAATCTCCTGCCAGCAATGAACGTACCTATTATGCGAGGTTTTCGTGTAAAAAGATGGGAGATCCTAACGTGTGAAAATTATGAACGTTAGGAAAATTTTGTAAATTCATTGAATCAAATACAAACAGCGATATTTCATTTTGTTTGTGACCTAACAAATTGTGTTAATTGTGAAATACCATTGCTAATAACAGATGTCACAAAGCAATAATTTCGCTGTCAAATCATATATGCCACCCAAACAAAAAGTTTTGGGTCAATCTAAACCTCAAGCACGAAAGGAAAAGTAGTTCCGATCTTTCGAAACAGTTGAGCAATGGAAAGCAAGACTAGAATCCACTCAAGTACGCAATGCTCAATACCGTTCACCTGAAACAATCGAGCAACAGAAACCAAGACTCAAAACCGGCCGAGCAAGCAATGCTGAAACCCGTTTGTCTGAATCATTCGAGCAGCGAGAAACAAGACTGGATTCCGATAGAGTACGCACTGCTCGATCCAGACGAACACTGCACGCTGAATTAAACCTTAGTACATTCCATTACGATGCTAATTATGATTACAGTCTTAATCCAAGTGTGGTTATTGGAAAAATATATCAATTATGCGTGTATTGCAGTGCCCTCAAATTTAAAAACGAAACACCGGGAATTGATGCGCGCATGGGAAAATGAAATTGCCAGAATTACATTCACCATCGGAACCATTATCAACGTTGGAATCAGGTGAAACAAGCCAATTGAAACATTTCTTGGCAAACATACGCAAATGCAATTCATGTTTCCAAATGACATCGTTGGGTGCAACAAATATCGTGCGCGAGAATTACATGCCAACTTTTTAAGTAAAGTGCAAGGCCACATTTACCATCGTGTAGGATCTCTGATGCCAATGCCAAACAAAGATCACAAATGTCTTCAAATGATTTCATGGGAAATACTGATAAACAAATCGATCAACTTTGTCATATCAATACGGGCACTAAACGAGAAATCGTCACTGCAATGCAAACGTTATTTTTGCAACACAACGAATTATTTCAAATGTATAGAATTGCACTTGAAAAGATGCCGACTGATGAATACAAAGTCATAGTTAGAGCAGACTAAACACCTGTCGGCCAACATGAAAGACAATACAATGCACCAACAATTGATGAAGTGGCGATCGATATTGTTGGCAAAGAATTTAACTCACGTGATATAATTCTTCATCGCAGAAGTGGGGATGTTCAGCGAGTCTCAGAAACGCATCGCTCATACGATTGATTGCATATCCTATTTTATTTTTGCAAGGAGAAGATGGATATCATTTTGACATCAAATTGAGAAATTCGAATAAGAAAATCAGTGCCATGAAATACTATTCATATCGATAGGGCAAAGTAATGTTGTCAAATAGATTACCATCCAATCTCAGTGTTGTAAATATGGCAGGTATTTGAAAATGTGTTGGAGACAGGGAAAAAGTAGAAGCCATGTCGTGGTTAAATTGTAGGAATATAGCATGAATTCACTTAATTCAGATGGTTCAAGTGGATAAATTGTAGCAGTATGACATGCATACACTTTACTCAGATGTTGAAAGTGGATAAATTGTAGAACTATTGCGTGCATTCACTTATATTAACCATTTGAATTACCGTGAGTGAATGCATATCATATTCCTCATTACCTTCCATATTTACACAACTGAGTTGAGCTATCAATCGTTTCGTCAATATTTCAATGCCCTTGTATGAAGTTAATTTAAGCCCCTTTCAGAATGTAAAATACCTATAACATAAAGGAAACTACATAATTTTAAATGTTCAAAAAATTATCTAGTTAAAGTTCTGGTAGGGTACGTTGCTGAATCCATGTACTGGCATGTGTGCAACGGTTGGGGAAACTGTGCGGCCATCCTAACGGCTCCCAGCGGGTGCAAGGGCAGCCTTGAAACTCTCGAGTGATGTCGAGTCCACGGCGTCATTGCCCACGTGGTTCCAAGCAATTATTGTGCGTGGGAAGAATGATTGTTCATATGGGACTGTGTTGCACCGAGGCACAGTGAAGCATTTACTATTGTTCCGGATGCAATTGCTAATGGTGTTGTCGAATATTTTTAAGAGGCCAGTGACGAAGCCAGGAGTGGTAGATTTGTAGTCACATGCAATGAAGCGCACTGTGTTACGTTGGATCCGCTCCATCTTGTCCACGTCTTGTCCACGTCGCACTCTGTTATATCTGAATTCCACCTTGTTTACCCAAATGTTAATTTTGTCATTAAGTTAACTTAGCACAAATTTTGACACGAAGTTTACTAAATTGTACATGAGTTTTCACGAACCGCTAAAAACATTGAAACAATAGATATAAACTTTTTATTGAACATTTTATAATCAGTTTAAAAACATTCAGCATACTCATAAGATTCGGAAAAGATTTTTTCAATTTAAAACAAAAATTAATTTGATTGAAAAAAAAAGAAAGAAAGAAACTTACAAAATGTTTCCTCCCCTTACATTCCGAGACACCAGTAAGTTTAACGGCCACCTTCTCTTGCACGTAGATACCAAGCCCAAAATATGTTTTCGGCAATCGTTTTTTTCTTCTTCCAAAGACTAGATACTTACTGATAAAAAAATAAGAATGCTAATGGATAATCAGATTTCCGGCTATCAGTTTTGAAAACATTTTTTTTTTATTTTACGAAACTATAATCGAATTATTTAATAATTTTTTTTACTTTTTAAAGGCATTATTTGTTGTTTAGTTTTTTTTTAACGAATTCAACTTATTACTATTATTTAATTTCGATATTATTGCCGTTCATAAAGTATGTCGCACAATTTGAGGACAAAATACCCCTCCTTCCTAATGTCACAAACTGTCACAAATCTCAGGACCCAGACCCTCCTTAGTACGTCACATCTGCTAATTAAAAAACAATTAAAATTAACTACTAATTAAAATTTAACCTTAACACACTTCACTCTTAAATTATTAGATGTATAAAATTGAAATCTTTATAAATAAATCGATCACAACAAAAAAAGATAGTATCACTGCCATTTTCAGATTTTAGTGGTTTTATAAAAAATATTTAATGTCTGACGTCACACAAGATCTTTAGATGACACTCCCCCTCCCCCCCCCCTAGACAAAACGTCACGCTTTCTTAGGACCCCGCCCTCTCTCTCTACTCCGTAGCTTGACATACTTTAAGGTTAACTAGAAAATGTCTCCTTACAAAAAGATCTCTTGCCGGGAGCTAACTGCTTCTCCTAACGACTGTGTATCTGACATTCTTTTAGTATCACAATGTAACAGCCGCTTACGATCCAATCAACAATTATCTTGATCTGTAATGGATGTGGGGAACAGTTGGGAATGCATCGTAAAAACCGATAACCGGTTTTTAAAATCAGATTTTGAAAAAAAAAATTAAAAAATAACCAATTTAAAACCCGATATTCCAAATTAAAATGCAGCATAAAATGTGTGTTATCGTGATGAAATCATTAGCGTCTGATTGTTTTAATGTTATAAATTGATATTTCTATCTTTCAGAAATGTTATCCTCCAACACCTACAAAAAAAATAATTAAAGAAAGTGTGTCTCTGTAACAACCCACATCTAACTGCATATTTCGAGCTTAGTATGTTTAAAGGTCCCACGATCAATTGAAAAATAAACATAACCACCAGAAGATGGGCGCCTGTTACCCACGGGAAATGTCATAATGTTCATAATAAATCTTTAGTGCTAATTCGTTCAATGTCACTCGAAATAAACCAAAACAAAGTACAGAAAACACATGACTTGTGGGGTGGGACTAACATTAACTAGGAATGTGCTGGGTGGCCGAGTGGTCTAAACTGAGTCAGTCCCAAGCTGTTAGACTGTAGCTCATTCCCATAAAAGGCCTAAATCAAAGACCAGCGACCCGGGTGGATGGCGCGATGTTAAATCTTTAAAGGCAACCTCTGATATCAAACCGGATATAGAGTCTCGTAGTACAAGGTCATCTAGTTCATCCTGGTCTATTCTCGGTCGTCTTGACTAAGTTTGCCATCGGAACAAATATCAAGGACGAGAGAGTGAGGCTGACGAATTGAGCAAATCTCTCTCTGTTTAAATTTAAAACAAAACATCCGAATGACAATATAACGCTGAAGACTACTTGGCATTTGCCACCTTCGAAGGTTAAATAATAATAATATAACTATTTGAGATCCACTGTTCTATGTTAATCAAATATTAACCTTTAACACAAGGTTTGTTGAGATTTACGAGTTGGTCACGTGAAACAAACTGGACCCCCCAGCACAGCCCAGCACCGCGGTTCTAGCAGAGACCATAGAGCTCCTCTCCTGTATGTACGTGGTCGCGACAACAGCCATCTGGCACAGCACCGTGACACCTATTCGCTAGGTTGACATGAGAGTGACCGGTAAACAGCGGGACACTGTAATTTCTTGATGGAGACATAATTTCTGACCGCGAGGATGACGTTGGAGGTAATGCCAGAATTATGCCCATGTTCTCTGTGGTGTCAATGATGGATTTGACTGGAACAAACAGACGCGCAGAGAAGAGAGAAAGAACGTAAAAGAAAATAATAGTCGCACATTAAAAAAAAAAATTATATTTAAAGAAAAAAATAGTACAAAATATATAAAATAATATTATAAGTAACTAAAAATGACAATTGAACACAAATATATTAGTTTAAAAAATTAATGAAAAAATATGGATGTTAATTAAAAATATGTTTGTATATACATACAATAATTTTTTAAAAGTATTAAATAAAAAGTTAGTAGTTTTTGTACATACAAACAAATTAAATTTTAAAAGAAGATGACAAATCCATTGATTAATTCTGATTGCTGCTCGAGGATTGTGTAGGCTAAAGGTTGAGATTTAAAGTGAAACGCATGCAAATAATTTCCAGTTTTTATTTGGCTATTTAATCTCTATATATGAATTTTTAAAGATGTTAGAGTTGATGGGATGATATGGGATTGGTGGAGGGAAGGGCTTTGGAGATGAAAGAATAGGACAGGGAGGGTTTGAATGCGGTGGAAGAGAAGACAAGGGATGAAATGGAATTGGGGGGGGGGGGGGGGGGGGGGGGGGTTGGAGTGATTAGTAGGGATGAAAGTGTTTGGGATGGAGGGGCTGGGAGGGATATAAGGGGTGGAAGGGGTTGAGAAGGTAAGTCGTGGATCTGTAAAAGAGTGATTGCATTGTTTTACACCTTGTAAAAAAATCGTTTCATAATTTTTTTTCAAATAAGAGAAACACTGAGATATTATATGAGTATGAGCTGGCTGACAATACAACGTTTAAAAAGCGAATCGATTAAAAAAAACTTTGGATTCTTAAAAGCGATAGTGATTTCTATATTTTTATTTGCTATTTTTTATCGAATCACTTACAATTACAACCTGATCTTTTGATATACGGAAAGTATTTCTTCTTTTTTTTTGTTTTGAACAAGTATGATTAAAATAAAAATAAATTTGCTTATAGTTAAGTATTTGTTTAAATAGTATTATTATAAAGTAGAACCAGATTTTGAAATAACAATTAGATAACTATTTTAAGTAATTTATCCGAATTTGAAAGTAAAGATTAATTTTTATTATAAAAAAATGAAATCATTGAATCATTGTAATAATGCTATTCATTCGTTGTCACATTTATCTGGAAAACCCAGAAATATCTGTTGTATAAATTGAGTTGTTAATATTATGAAATACAATTTTAATTTATTTTATACGAATGTCTTCAAACAATATCAAATTAAAATTTTCAATTGAACACAAAAAAAAAAAAAAAAAAAAAAAATTTAATTAATTTTTTNATTTACTTAAATGCTTTTGAATTTTAAAACAAAAACTACGCAAACACGTACCTTGATATTTCGTTCATTTAAAATGTTTGACTTATTGTTCATTCCACTATTGTATTCAATCAAATTTATAAAGTAATAAAAACGTAACATTTAAAAATATTTTAATAAGAAAAGGCCGCTTAAGCCGATCATTGCACCAAAGCTTTACAGCCGAATACCACGCACTAAATCAATGACCTCTCATCCAAAGAAGTAGTGTTTTGTTAATTTTTAAAATGTAGATCTAAAAACGCTATTATGTTAGAGATTTAAACTTTAGTATAGATGTTAAGCGTAAAAATAAATAACAATCATCTTTTGATAAACGGAATAAGGCCAGGAAATTATCTCTCTTTTTTTTTTTTTCTTTTTTTTTTTTTGAAATTACAACAATGCGTGAGAATAGGGATATGGAAATTATAATTCAAATAAAGTTCGTGTGGGGAATGTTTGGTTGCGTAAGATGAGGGCTTACATCCCCTGGACAATTTTATTAATGTTTATTAAAAACTGTGGGGCAGGGGATTCGATACTTTCCTTTTGCCCCAGGCAGCACACGGAATAAAGGAATGACAATGATACAAAATTAATGAACCTACTTCTGTAAACACATCTCAGGTGGTGTGGAATAGGGTGTGCATTTCTACGTGGATGATAGCTTCTTTAAATCCAATGACATTAAAGGCTTTAAAAAATATTTGTTACATTCTCTTCTGACAAATAAATATATGTTATACTAACTGGCGTTAAAACCATGGTTACGCATAACAAGTTCACGTCATTGCAAAGATACCTCTTTTAAAAATAATGAATTCTTCAGATTATTTAAAATATAGTGATTGGAGAGCATCGCAGAATGACTACTGTAACGAATGTGTAATACGTGTTATTTGCTACTCAATTACAGTCTGATAATTTACTAACTACTAATTGAATGATTTTGTTATAAAAGTACAATGAGAAAATTCGCAGCTTCTTTTCATTTTATCACTTTAATAATATTGAAGTGTAACCATTCACAATATATATATATATATATGTTCAAACTGGAACAATGCAGCTTGTATGACATCGTATAACTTCAATCTATTTATAATAAAAAGAACAAAGAAATTTGCTCCGATTCTATGTGAGATATCCTAAATAAGTCCTGAATAAATTGCAAGTGCAAAAAAAACTTTTCCTTTCAAATCTATCCACTTACTTCCTTCCTGTCTCTCTGCGCATGACACTAAAAATCATCTTAATCCATCACATTAACGAAAAAATATCATTATTATCCCTGTAACATCGCTTCATAAATTCATATGTAGGTATATATATATGTAGGTATATTTAGCTTTGGCATGCTGCTTTATGGGCCACTATCAAGCACTACGACATTAACACAAACCTAACCAGCATGATATGCAACCTCTATGATAAGGCCACCAGTGCAGTCTTCCTCAACAACAACATCGGAGAATGGTTCAAGACCATGGTTGGAGTACGACAAGGCTGCCTGCTCTCACCAACCCTATTCAACATCTTTCTAGAGAGAATTATGTCAGATGCTCTGGAAGCGCATGAAGGGGCAGTCAGCATTGGTGGCAGAACAATCACCAACCTACGCTTTGCGGACGACATAGACTGACTGGCTGGGAACGAAGAAGAGCTAGCCAACCTGGTAAAGTGTCTCGATAAGACCTCGTCGTCTTATGGCATGCTAATCAGTGCCGAAAAGACAAAACTGATGACAAATAATACCGCAGGCATAACAACTGAAATTAAGGTCGGGGAGGAAAGATTAGAGACTGTCGGCCACTTCAAATACCTAGGAGCAATAGTCTCAGAAGAAGGCTCAAAGCCGGAACTGATGTCCAGGATTGCGTAGACTACAACAGAATTAAAAAAGCTCAAGAAAATATGGAATGACAAAAATATAGCCTCAAGCACCAACATCAGGCTGATGCGCTCACTAGTCCTCTCCATTTTCCTGTATGCCAGCGAATCCTGGACATTAACAGCCGATCTTGAAAGGAAAATAAAGGCGATAAAGATGAGATGCTTCAGAAGAATTTTTGGTATCTGCTATAGGGACCATATCTCCAATGATACAGTGAAAGAAAGGGTTCGTCAGGCAATTGGGGAGTACGATGAGCTACTGGTGACTGAAAAAACGCAAATTACAATGGTACGGCCACGTAACAAGGAAACAAGGGCTTGCCAAAGAAATATTGCAGGGAACCACAAAAGGAGGGAGAAGAAGAGGAAGACAAACAAAAAGGTGGGAGGATAACATTTAAGAGTGGACAGGACTAACACCGGGCGATGCAGTGCGGAATGCTGTAGACAGAGAGGAATGGGGGAGGATGATTCACATGCCATCTGTGGTGCCCCAACGGTCCAAGGACTAACAGACATGAGGATGAGGATGAGGAGGGTAGGTATATTCTAGGGTATCCAATGTAACACTAAAGAAACGAATTAATTTAGATTTGTTCCGATTCTTAAAAACAATCATCGTGACTTTCTATTATGTTATGGAAATTGAAAAATTTGAATGAGCAAAAAAACAACAACAACAAAAAAAATATATAATATATATATATATATATATATATATATATATATATATATATATATATACTGTAATAAATGCGGAAATATTTGTATATATATATATATATATATATTCAAACTGGAACAATACAGCTTGTATGACGTCATATTACTTCATTCTCTTTATAATAGTATTATAGTATATTTTAATGCAATTATTATAAATTAAAAATACATCAAAATAACTATTAAAGAACTTTTTTAAAGAATTTTATCCGAAATAGAAATCTGTGAATTGTTTTATCCATAAATAAACGTCTAAGAATTATTTGTATTCAATTATAAAGACATTTTTCGGGCTAAACAAAACATAAATAGTTTTTAGCGCGTTGTGGCGAAATTAAATTAAAATTAATTTAATCTAAATTTCCTCAAACAATATATATAAAAGGATGAGTTAAGCTGACCATAACGCCATAGAAACGAAGCGAATTAAATGGGTCTGCATTCTTAAAAACAACGATAGTTATTGTCAATTATTATACGGAACTGGAAGACATTTTAATTTTCAAAATCGAAAATATGTCCGATTTTATTTAATGTGTAAGTATTATTATGATCAATTACAAATACAGTACAACCCACTTATCTCGACCTCGGGTAACTCGCCAACCCAGTTATGTCGACGTTTTTTTTAAATGGAGCCGCCAAATTCTCTCTACGACTTAGCAGTTTCTAATCGGTTTTTCGATTCTTTTATGTCGCTGAACCCTGATATCTCGAGTGCAAAAGGCTGCAAAATTTGTCACTTTACCTCGGTTACCTCGATTCCCATGACCAATTGCCGGCTTTTAAGACTTACATACAACAGAAACTNNNNAAATAAAATTTTAATTTATTTTATACAAATGATTTAAAAAAAAAAAAAATAAAAATTTTAAATTAAAAAAAAAAAAAAAAAAAAAAAAAAAACATTTGATTAATTTTTTCAGAGTTAAATATTTTGTATATCGCAAAGCTTAGATCTATATATTCTTGATTTAATAACCCGCTTTGACAAAAGGGAAAATATGTGGATGATGCATTTTCCATTTTAAAAAATAGCATTAATAAATTTACTTAAATGCTTTTGAATTTTAAAACAAAAACTACGCAAACACGTACCTTGATATTTCGTTCATTTAAAATGTTTGACTTATTGTTCATTCCACTATTGTATTCAATCAAATTTATAAAGTAATAAAAACGTAACATTTAAAAATATTTTAATAAGAAAAGGCCGCTTAAGCCGATCATTGCACCAAAGCTTTACAGCCGAATACCACGCACTAAATCAATGACCTCTCATCCAAAGAAGTAGTGTTTTGTTAATTTTTAAAATGTAGATCTAAAAACGCTATTATGTTAGAGATTTAAACTTTAGTATAGATGTTAAGCGTAAAAATAAATAACAATCATCTTTTGATAAACGGAATAAGGCCAGGAAATTATCTCTCTTTTTTTTTTTTCTTTTTTTTTTTTTGAAATTACAAAAATTGGCGGAGAAAGGGATATTGNAAGCCAAGTTTATTTGTTTTTGTTTTTGGATATTTAAACTTGATCAAAGAGTGCAGAAATAAAATAATTAAAAATGTTATAATTTCAAGTTATTGTTTTGAAAGCATGAGGGCCTTTAATGAGGCCAACAAAACCCAGATAATATCAACACCCGCCAGAGAATATCAACACCCGCCAGAGAATGTCAACACCACCGGATAATGTCAACACAACCGGATAATGTCAAAACAACCGGATCATGTCAACACAAGCCGGATAATTTCAACACAAGTCAAAGCATATGAACAATGACAAGAGAATGTTAACCCATGTCAGAAATGTTAACAAAAAGCCAGAAAAGTCAAAGAGTTTCAACATAAGCCAGAGAATGTTAACGCATGGCAGAGAATGTCAAAACAAGCCAGATAATGTCAACTTAAACCAGACCATGTCAGCCCAACCCAGAGAATGCTAACACAAGACAGAGAATGTCAACATTAGTCAGAGAAAGGCACCACAAGCCTAAGAAATTCAAAGGGATTTTTTAAAAAAAAAGAACCACAACTTTGCAATAGGAAGGTTAACTCGATTTGCCACGATTAGTTCCTTTGGATTCGTTTTTAAGATCATAAAATCACAAGAATTTAAAAACTCGAGTTTCCTAAATTTTAAAAATTATTTAACATTATTTAACGCCGAAAGGACTGTACTAAACTATGATTGAATTTCAATAATGCATCGATGTTTAAATCTTATTTTAAAGTGTATTAAACAACCCACTCCTAACAATTGGGTCAATGCTTAAGAGTCGTCCACTTAAAAAACAAAAACATAAAATCCTTTTTAGCTTATAGTATTTTATTATATCGTAAAAAAGGCAACTATTTAATTTATCTGTAAAAAAAAAAAAAAAAAAATCATTTCGAGCGTTTTAAGCCGTTGAAACCTGAAGAAAATGTCTGAAGTCGTAAACAAAAACCAATAAAAAATGAAGATGAACATCGTTTAAAATCGCGACTAAGCTTTGTAGGAGTGTTACCGTAAATGATGAAAACTTAGAATTCTGGGAAGGATGTTAAAAGTGCGCGTCAAAAGAAAAAAAATCCCTGAATTGATAGATTGCTAGAATCTGGCCACTTGACAAAAGTTTTTGTAAATTATTTTATTAGAGGTTTCAAAGTTTGTTTGCCCATACAAGTGAAATGTTAAATATTTAATAATATTTGGAATGATGTAATAAGTAATTCAAAGATTATCATAATCATAGCTGATATTGCGATAAAAGGGAAATAGGCAAACGAGGAATGTTTTTTATAAAGGAAAGTTCAATAAGGGATTGAATTAATAAGGCAACTTTTTAAATGTTTCTGGGATTTGTCATTTCATTGAGAAGAAATGCCACCGGATGGCTACAGAGCATTGACGAGGAAAAGCCTTTATCTCTGGCGTCCCCAATAGAGCTAGAAAAAAATACCACAGTGGCGAACCAGTAAAAAAAGATTTGTGCGCCCCTAGTCTTTATGAATTATCGTTTAATTCCATATAAAGGAACTATTTAAAGACGATTTTGTCGCCCCCTCCCCTCCGGGGAAAATGACCACCTTCACCAGTCCCCTCACACGCCCGTGGATGGGGCAAACATTTTTGTCCTTATGTTAACTTATCCCCTTTATCTCAATTCCATTTAATTATGTAATACAAGTTAAATATGTCTGCTAAATTGGATTAATACTGCCATGAAATTATGTCCTTTAAGCGAATTTAATCAACTTGATTGATTATGAAAATAATTTTAATGTAACAAAATTAAAAGACAAAAAAAAAAAAAAAAAAAAAAAAAAAAAAAAAAAAAAAAAAAAAAAAAAAAAAAAAAAAAAAAAAAAATATAATATATATATATATATATATATATATATATATATATATATATATATATACTGCAATAAATGCGGAAATATTTGTATATATATATATATATATATATTCAAACTGGAACAATACAGCTTGTATGACGTCATATTACTTCATTCTCTTTATAATAGTATTATAGTATATTTTAATGCAATTATTATAAATTAAAAATACATCAAAATAACTATTAAAGAACTTTTTTAAAGAATTTTATCCGAAATAGAAATCTGTGAATTGTTTTATCCATAAATAAACGTCTAAGAATTATTTGTATTCAATTATAAAGACATTTTTCGGGCTAAACAAAACATAAATAGTTTTTAGCGCGTTGTGGCGAAATTAAATTAAAATTAATTTAATCTAAATTTCCTCAAACAATATATATAAAAGGATGAGTTAAGCTGACCATAACGCCATAGAAACGAAGCGAATTAAATGGGTCTGCATTCTTAAAAACAACGATAGTTATTGTCAATTATTATACGGAACTGGAAGACATTTTAATTTTCAAAATCGAAAATATGTCCGATTTTATTTAATGTGTAAGTATTATTATGATCAATTACAAATACAGTACAACCCACTTATCTCGACCTCGGGTAACTCGCCAACCCAGTTATGTCGACGTTTTTTTTAAATGGAGCCGCCAAATTCTCTCTACGACTTAGCAGTTTCTAATCGGTTTTTCGATTCTTTTATGTCGCTGAACCCTGATATCTCGAGTGCAAAAGGCTGCAAAATTTGTCACTTTACCTCGGTTACCTCGATTCCCATGACCAATTGCCGGCTTTTAAGACTTACATACAACAGAAACTTGACACAGTAAGAAGCGAGGAGCGAACTCGCTTGTCTCTTAATATGAATTTACGCGTACTTTTGCCTTTATTTTCTTTACAAAATCCAGAATCCGTATTTGAATCAACTGAACTGGCGAGGCTGGAGCGGAAAAAAATATTTAGCCCCAAGAATACTGAATTCCGGGTTAATCCATGAAAAGTGGCACCCCACATACGCCTTGTGTTGTTAGCAAACATGAATGTACATTTTTATAGAATGCCGATCGCTTCATCAAACAAATCGCTGTAACGCTGTTGTGTGCAAAAATAAACTCTAAAAACACGTGCATGTACATCCTCATTTATAAATGCACATCGTGTACATAAAGAAATTTCAAGCACATGTTAATTTTTTGCCACCATATTGGTTTTCGTTTATCTCGATCATCGGTTATCTCGACAATTTTTTACAAACCCCAAAGCCGTCGACACACCGGATCACGAATTGATTATTTTAGCCAAATCTCTAAGTTTCTTTGATTTAGACTAATAACCATGAGTGACAAAACTGATAATGTATTTTCCTCTTCTTAAAAGTAAAATTAATAAATATGATGGTTTGTTTTTTAAATTGTTAATGAAACAACAAAATATTTAGCTTTGTTTTTTTTTATTGGCAATTTAGAAAAGCAATTAACTTTATTTATTAATTTTACTTTGAGAAGAGAAAAATACAATAGCACTTTTGTCACACGAGTTTTTAAAATCAAAGAAACTTAAAGATTTGTCTAAATTACGTCATTTGTGTATTTATTTAGAACAAATTAATATTTAATTTATTTCGCAATATTAAGAGGGTACTAGAAAAAAAATAGATGATTGGATTTTCCCGATAACTATGATTACAATGTAATTCTTTGAACATCATTTTTTTGAATAATTTTTTTTTTATTACTTTCAAATGCAAATAAAATGCTTAAAATAGTTCCATTATAGTTATTTTAAATCTATTTGTAATTTATAATAATAATACTTAAACATTTACTAAAAAGTAAAAAACTATGCATTATATTTTTTGCGCATTTAAATGCATTCGATTTTCGTAAAATAATAGAAAATCACTATCATTTTTTAAAGAATTCGATCGTATTTAAATCGCTTTGTCTCTTTGACGTTATTGTCAGCCTAGCTCATTCTTTGATACATTGAGCCTGATGGAGACACATAGCATTTGTTTCGCCAACAAATACATACCAATGATAGTTTTAATTACTTACCTGAGTTTTTCGTTAATTGACTAACATAATGCTGATTTATGAATTGTCCATTTGTGAGAGAGTATATTCTGATATATTCTATATAAAGATCATATAGAGAGACTCACTGTTATCACATTCTGAAGTTATTCATTGGCGTTATTTAATATAAGCAATGCCAAAATCAAAGTTTAAAAAAAAAAATCGTTTCTGCCTGATAAAACCGGGTGCAAAATGCCTTGTAACTATTAAATGTCAGCAATAAACCTCTAATGAGTTATACATTGATGCTATCTTATATACGCAATAGCAAGCACACGAAGATTTAACAAATCATTTGGACTGTATTAAACATCTGAGCCTGAATAATCGAATTGAGTGTTGGAACATATGTCACCAGATGTGGAGTGAAGATGCCAAGCTGGCGTCGAAGAAAGATAATATAATCGTTTATATCATAGTTTTTTTGTCTTTTACATTCAAATATCATGTCCATACATTTGTATAACTTCTACCACCAAACAGTGAAACACGTAAGCTCATAAAACGGTCAATGAATTATGAGTTACCATAAACAAGCCAAGTTTATTTGTTTTTGTTTTTGGATATTTAAACTTGATCAAAGAGTGCAGAAATAAAATAATTAAAAATGTTATAATTTCAAGTTATTGTTTTGAAAGCATGAGGGCCTTTAATGAGGCCAACAAAACCCAGATAATATCAACACCCGCCAGAGAATATCAACACCCGCCAGAGAATGTCAACACCACCGGATAATGTCAACACAACCGGATAATGTCAAAACAACCGGATCATGTCAACACAAGCCGGATAATTTCAACACAAGTCAAAGCATATGAACAATGACAAGAGAATGTTAACCCATGTCAGAAATGTTAACAAAAAGCCAGAAAAGTCAAAGAGTTTCAACATAAGCCAGAGAATGTTAACGCATGGCAGAGAATGTCAAAACAAGCCAGATAATGTCAACTTAAACCAGACCATGTCAGCCCAACCCAGAGAATGCTAACACAAGACAGAGAATGTCAACATTAGTCAGAGAAAGGCACCACAAGCCTAAGAAATTCAAAGGGATTTTTTAAAAAAAAAGAACCACAACTTTGCAATAGGAAGGTTAACTCGATTTGCCACGATTAGTTCCTTTGGATTCGTTTTTAAGATCATAAAATCACAAGAATTTAAAAACTCGAGTTTCCTAAATTTTAAAAATTATTTAACATTATTTAACGCCGAAAGGACTGTACTAAACTATGATTGAATTTCAATAATGCATCGATGTTTAAATCTTATTTTAAAGTGTATTAAACAACCCACTCCTGACAATTGGGTCAATGCTTAAGAGTCGTCCACTTCAAAAACAAAAACATAAAATCCTTTTTAGCTTATAGTATTTTATTATATCGTGAAAAAGGCAACTATTTAATTTATCTGTAAAAAAAAAAAAAAAAAAAAATTTTAAAAGTTTTAAAACGCTAAAAACAAAAAAAAAAAACAAAAAAAGAAAAAAAAAAAAAAAAAAAAAAAAAAAAAAAAANAAATGTTTTGTTTTGTGTTTTAATAATATATCGAAGATTTAAAAAAAAAAAAAAATTCCACACCTATGATTATTTGAAATCATTTTGTTAGGCTACACCAGTGGATCTCCAATTGTTGAATCTGGGCTGTGTGCCAGTGAGCAGGCTTTGGGCCCAAAATCTGGACTCTAAATGGAAACGTCCGATAAATTACATCCTATTTATAATTCCCCAAATCTCTGTCCTCAAATAAATTTAAGACTAAGAATAAACGTCTTAATGTCTGATGGCATTTGAGGATTTATCCATCACTGTATCTTAAAATAACGCTTAAAGACGTATCCCTCCTTGTATCTTATAATAATGTTCAAGGACTTATCCATTCTGGTATCTTATAATGATGTGTAAAGACTTATCCCTCCTTGTATCTTATATTAATGCCTAAAGACTTATCCATCCTTGTATCTTATGATATGGTCAAAGTCTTATCTCTCCTTGTATCTTATAATGATGTTTAAAGACTTATCCATCCCTGTTTCTTATAAAGACTTCTGAAGACTTGACAGTCCTTGAAACAAAAATGAATTTCTCTTCCTCAGGATCAGACAGACATGTTGGGCTTTCAGACACACATGTTTGGCTGTCAAACAGACCTGTCGGGCTGACAGATAGACATGCTGGGCTGTCAAACAGACATCTTTGGCTGTCAGACAGATATGTTGGATTGTGAGATAGACATGCTGGGCTGCTATTTTCATGCACTAAGTTTTAAAAAAAAAAAATTAAAAAAAAAAAAAAAAAAAAAAAAAAAAAAAAAAAAAAAAAAAAAAAAAAAAAAAAAAAAACACAGATTGTTAAACAGTTTAAGAAAATTAACAGTAAGACCAAGAGATGACGCCATGCACCATCTGTGGATGCTTACTTTGCAAATAACAATATTCTGTTGTCTCCTCTGCACTTGTCACTTTTTATTTGACACTTAGATTTGACCTTTATATAAATAAAAATCATTTTAACTGTCTGTCTGGAACTAACGCTAAGAGAGAGAGAGAGAGAGAGAGAGAGAGAGAGAGAGAGGGGGGGGGGAGAGAGAGAACATTTTTAAACAGCATTGACTTATCTAGGCCTTGTAATAGTGCATATTAAAATTCTTTGTGCATCACCACGTGCCTACCCTTCATTAAGGTACGATATTTAATTTAGCTTCCACTGAAATTATAAGTTTTGATTATCAGAAGCCTGAGCCCTTCTGTTTATTGAAGACATCTTTCCTTTTCCACAGGGAAAATTACTAGTACCTTACAGAAATTTTCGAGTAATGCATTATTAAAAAAAACCTCGATCAGGTGAGATATCTGTCAGCAACATTATTGCAAGATTTATTTATTTTTTTTTTTAAATATGAAACGTTAAATATCAATATTTTTTTATAAGAAATACTTTTTTAAAAATGAATTTAAAGTAATTAAAGTAATAAGTGAATCAATAAAGAATTTTAAAAATTTAAAAAAAAATAAAAAAAAAAAAAAAAAAAAAAAAAAAAAAACTAAGAGTTTAACAAAATAAGTTAGCAACATTATAGGCTCAAAAATATTGATGAACAAGTTCAAGTAATCATTAAGTTTTAATTAAACAACCCTTTAGAAAAAAAATAGTTTTTCGTATCAATCCTTTATAAACTGTAATATCCAGCAATGGGGGTTGTGTTGAACATTTGACTCAACATGCATTCACGAAACGCATTTTATAAGAATCCCAATAAATCCCCACCCCCCCCACCCCTACACCCCCTTCAAGTCTCACAACCGCACATTATTTATGACGCCACCAAAGTGTCCGCGTTTTATAGCCATTTAAATTGTTTCTATAGTATAGTAGTTACTATCCTAGTGTCTCATTTTTATTTTACTTAGTTTACATGTTTTTAATAATTGCAAAGCGCTTAGAGCTTTAAGGTGAGCGCTATATAAAAATGCCTAAAGAAATAAACAAATATTGATATTCTAATGTCCTACCCGCTTTTACACTGCAGATTTATTTCACCGAAATTTTACAAAAATCAAATAAAATATTACGCATCAACGGCACTTGCGTTATTTTTTAATTTTTTTTAAAAGTATTACATTTTAATTACACCTTGATAAATATGAAAAAAAAAATGTTTTTGCGGATTTGGGGTTGAAAATTTTATGGAGTGTGTTGTCATCCGCAAAGACTCTAGGTACCAAGTTTCAGATCGATAGCTTGACGGGAAGTGGGCCAATTAGGCGTCCGTAGATTTTACCCCCTAGCCAGTCGATCGGTTAGCTAGCCAGCCATAAAAACAAGTGAAGTTAATATAAAGGATTTTCAAAAAAAACTCGTTGGTAGTGCTGCAAGTAGCATGTTGGCTCTGATATACTATGTTTTTTTCTTTACCCAGTGATGATTTTTTTTAAAAGTCTTAGTAACATGTAAGAGTTTGGTTAAATCTGCCTGGTCAACATCTGGATTAGTCCCAAATAGTATAAATTCACGACTTTATATCACTGCTCCATAAAGCTGTCTATTGATCTGACACAGCTTTTCCTGATATTTAAATAGAACGTCACTAAACTATACTCATAGAATGATTTATTATTCAACTCATCTATTTTATGTAATAAAGTAATGCATAAGTTATTCAGAGAAACAGATACAGAGAATTCATTATTTAATTAATAGCGGCAAGCTACCTATTACAATGAGCTTAAGTATTTGTTAAAAATGTTACCAGCAAGGATTATCATATCGGTGCTACAACATGTCTAACAAACACATTCTTTAAAATGTTCATGTTTGTCAAGGGTTAAATAAAATGAAAGTCCCGATAACTGCGCTAAATGAGATTTATTATATTTTTAAACATATCGCAAGAGCTTTTGGTGCGTAATATTTTCTTTTGTTTGTCTAACATCTCCCATTGCTCCTTAACATTTATAAAGGATTGATACGAAAAATCATCTTTTTAAGGGTTGCTTTATTTAAAATGTACAAGTACTTGCACTGTTACTCAATCTAATTGAAAGATAAAATGGTGCTAGGTTAGTGTGTTAAACTCTTAGATATCAATTTTAAAAATATCTTTCATTCGCTTATTACCTTATTTACTTTACTTTACTTTTTTTGTTTTACAATTTTTCCTTAAAAAAACTAAAAATGTAATGTTTTATATTTAAAGGTTATTAAAGCTTGCAATAATATGACTTATAAATATCTCATCTGATCGCAGTTTTTTTTTTAAATTAAGTTTTACTCGAGAACTTTAAGGTACTAATAATTTTACCTGTGGAAAATGAAAGAAGCTTCCAATCAACATAATGGTTTAAACTTCAGATAAACAAAACTTAACATTGAGTTTCAGCTTCAATAAACATCCTACTTTAATGAAGGGGAGGGACGGGGTGATGTACAAAGAATTTTAATGTGCACAATTTTTCTAGATAATTCAACGTGGTTTCATATGTTCCGTCTCTCTCTCTCTCTCTCTCTATGTCTACCTCCCTCTATCTACCTATTGTCTCTCTCTCTTTCTCCCTCACTCTTCTCTCTCTTCCTCTTTCTCCTCTCTCTCTCTCTTCCTCTCTTTCTCTCTTTCTCTCTCTCTCTCTCTCTCTCTCTCTGTCTATGTCTACCTCCCTCTATCTACCTATTTTCTCTCTCTCTTTCTCCCTAACTCTTCTCGCTCTTCCTCTTTCTCCTCTCTCTCTCTTCCTCTCTTCCTCTCTTCCTCTCTTTCTCACTCTCTCTCTCCCTCTCTCTCTCTCTTAGAGTTTGTTCCAGACAGAAATATAACAGTTGTATTGATTTTTATTTATATATGGGACAAATGTAAGTGTCAAATAAAAGGGGACAAGTACAGAGAAGACTACAGGATGTTCTTAATTGCAAAATTCTTCCATGGATGTTGAATGGCGGTATCTCTTGGTCTTACTTGTATTATTTTTTTAACTGTTTTACAATCTCTTGTCGTTTTTTCTTATTGCTTTTTAATGTGGCTACCTTGAAATTTATTTCGATAATCAATTAAGTTGAGATAATACATTTTGAGGACATACTTTTATGGCAATGTCAATCCAATAGAGTGGATATATTTAACTTGTATAGCAGGATTGAATCAAATGTGGATAAAGGGGATTAGTGAACATAAGGACGAAAATGAGTGACCCATGCAGGGGCGTGCGAGGGGAGTGATGAAGGTGGCAACTTTCCCCGGAGGGGAGGGGGTGACAAAATCGTCATTAGATAGCTACTTTATAAGGAATTAAACGATCATTCATGAAGACTAGGGGCGCAAAAATAATGTTTTCTCGTTCGCCCGTTTGTCATTTTCTATATCTGCTTGGGGCGCTTTTCCTCGCCACGGCCTTGTACCCATGGGCCGCATTTCTTCTTCATGAAATTATAAGCCCCAAAGACATTTAAAAAGTTGGCAATCCCCGTATTATCGTCATATTAGCTATGATTATGATAATCATTGAATCACTTATTTTAGCATTCCAAATATTACTTATTATTGAACATTTTAATTGAATGTGACAAAAGCTTTAAAACTCTAATAAAATCATTTGTAAAAAATACGTGTCACTTGGCCATATTATAGCAATTTTTAAATTCAGGGATATTTCTTTTCTTTTGACTTTCACTGTTAACCAAATCCCCGAACTCTAAGGTTTTAATTATATACAGTAAGACTCCTACAAAGCTTATTTATGATTTTAAACGCTGTTCATCTTCCTCTTTTTTCTGTTGAAGACTTCAGATTTTTCTTCAGGTTTTACCCGCTTAAAAACGCAGGGAGTGATTTTTCAGGAGTATGTTGTTGAATACTCTTAAAAATAAGGTTTAAACATATATGTATTATTCAAATTCAATCACATTTAAGTATAGTCTTTGGGGCTTTAATTAATGTTAAATAATTTATAGAAATATTTATCTGGAATTTGTTGACATTCTGTGGCTTGTGTTAAAATTGTGTGGGTTGTGTTGATATTCTCTGGGTTGTGTTGACATTCTCTGGGTTGTGTTGAAATTCTCTGGAATGTGTTAACATTCTGTGGCTTGTGTTAACATTATGTGGGTTGTGTTGACATTCTACGGCTTGTGTTGACATTCTCTGACCTGTGTTGACATTCTCTGGGTTCTCTTGTCATTATATAGCTTCATGCTTACATAAGAATAACTTGAAATTATAATATTGTAGTTATTTTATTTATGCACTAATTGATCAAGTTTACATTTCCAAAAACATAAAAAAATCAACTTTACCTGTTACTGGTGAGTCATCATTCAGTAATTATTGAATTAGCTTACGTGTTTCACTATTTGATGCTACAAGTTAATCAAAATTCTAAATCTATGGCCGTGATAATTGAATGTTTTGAAAAAAGTAATTTCTCACTCCGACACCAGCTTGCGATCCGCACCTGGTGGACATGTGTTCCAACACTCAATTTGTTGGGGTTTTTTAGCGTTATTTTATCTTTTCCCGACATAACATTACGCTAAAGAATAAACTGATTAGAGGTTTATTGGTGGCAATAAATAATTACAAGGCATTTTGCTCCGGTTTGATAAAGCTGAAACGATTTTTTCTTAAACTTACTGCTCGCTATTGCTTATAATATATAGCGCCCATGGATAACTTGAGTCTGTGGTAACCGTGATCTAGAGGAGATTTATGTAGATTATATCAGACTACACCATTCAACAAACGGACAAATTAAAAACAAATCTGCATTGTGCTATTCAGTTAACGATAAACTCAGGTGAGTTATTTAAACCATAATTTGTATTTCTTAGTCGACAAAAACAAATAATCTGTATCTTCATCAGACCGAATAATGACTCTGAAGACAAAATAGTTACTTTGTTTTCTTATCGAGACGAATAGTCACTGCTGTCAAATGCAAAGTAGTTTATAGGAGTTTTCCATATACTGCGATCACAATGAGGGGTCAATGGGGTGTCAATATAAGAGATTTTGCCGGGGGGAGGGGGGGGAGTGTACAAAAATTACGTACATTTATTTAAAAAGTCTACTCCAAAAACATTCTAAAAATAACATTTACATCTCGAATACTGGACAAATATCACTGTTTTGTAAGAATTATCGCTTTTATGTTGCCTTGTGTTTTAACAAATAAACCCGCACGAAATCGGTCAGATGGTACTCAGTACCAGCGGTATTACAGTATTATTTAGTCGTCCCTATGTTCAATGTAAATATGACGTATTTTTTCAATCCTAACAAGATTAGTACACTTCAAAATAGTGAATACCTAAAAAAAAAAGTTGTGGGTAAAAGATTGAAAGAACACGTCTGTCGTTCACTAGGCGCCATCTAGTAACTGCGAACAGTTGTTAGTCAAGCGGGTTACTGCTAGCATCACAACCACTAGATGGCACAACGAATCAAAAGGGGAGATAAACTTATGAAAATTGTGTCATTATTTCGTTTATGTTTCTGCGAATTACTTATAGCAATCAATCCAGAAAACTGTGCCCACCCCTAAGGGCGGATCACTACAACAACGGACTTCAGCGCCCCATGGCTTATTGAATTATATAGGATTTTAAAGTTTAGTTCACTATTCGGGTCCTATCTAAAGACGATTGTAACCCCCCTCACTGTTGGGACCTGTTGCTCTTCAGACCATTCTCATGGGCCTGCCAAAGGATAACGTGGCACCCAGAATAATGTGGCGTACATTAAGGGAACCACTGGGCTCACAAAACAGCCAGTGGTAAAAACCCGTGGTACATTTCGTTAAATGTGACGTCATCTTTTATAAAGATTAAATAATTTTTTTTGTTTTTTGTGTGTGTGTGGGGGGGGGGGGGCGGGGGGCCGAAATTTCAATCTACGTACGAATGGCGGTCGGCAAAAAGACCGCCTGCAACAGGGGGGGGGGGGGTTGAAAGGTTTTCTTTTATAGTACGCCTGCAACAGGGGAGAGGGGGGTTGAAAGGTTTACTTTTATCGTAAGTACTATCCTGACTACCCTTTTCTTTCTTTCTTTTTTTTTTAATTTTCTCCCCAGACCGAATAACTACTCTGTTTCCAAATTTTCGAATAAGATTGTCTCGACAGATCTACACGACATGGATTCCTTCCTCAAACTCAGGACTTTGGTGCCACTTGGCGTCTTCTTGGGCTGGACAGCCACGTCATTCCTGTGTCATGAGTTGGGGAAGACGTTCCTTGCTCTGTCAGAGGAGAACATCTCGTCCACGGGTTACAAGGGTGGACCTATGTCACGGTTTTTGTTTGCCCTGGTCCTGACAGCTGTACAGGTAAGGATGCATAAACATTCTAAGTGATGAGTGAATAATGAAGTAATGATTTTGAAGAAATTCAAAGATCTAAACCTCAATGCCCTTTTAAAAAAATCTTATTGCAGCACTTAAAAGTATCCAATGTTCTTGATTATGTGAATACAAATAATAAAAAGGGTTTTTAACTAGTTTTAAAAGATAATAATGATAATTCAAGATATATAGGTGAAACTAAGAGAAAATTAATTGGAAGATAGATTTTAGGAAGGTAAACTTTCCCTAGTCTCTTCACCTTTCAACAGAGAGCAATATAAATTTGCTTTAGATGTATCCATTGCGGCACTTATTTCTTGCACAAACACAACAGAGAGAGTTAAAATGGAAAACAGATTTATTAAGCTTTTTGGCACCATGTCTCCACATTGTAAGAACCAAATACTCTTATATTAATTTCTCTCAATTTCCCTGTATTTCTCTTTCTTTTTTTCTTTTTCGTTACATTTTATGTATCACAATATATTTTGGTCCGTTTAAATTCTCTACCTTATTTTTTACAGTACCAATATTTATATTCTTTCACTTCCTGTAATCCTACTTCCGGCAACTACACAGAAGACCTCCAAAATTTTTTACCATGTTCTGTTACTTGTTCCACTTTTATTTGTTTAGTTTGCTGATGCAGGCTCTAAGCCGAAGCGTCCAAATCTTTTGTCCTGTCTGTTAATTCAAGTTTAACCTACCTTGTTATTATATTTCATTAACTTGTTTTAACGTGTATTAATAGGAAAGAAGGTAAATGCAAACCATTGGTGCAATTGTACGTGTTCACGAGCAGCGGCAACCAAGATAGCAGCCGTTGAAGTATATAATAACTCACGTTTGCTAAATTTAAGAATAAATTGTTTAAAAGTAATAAAGAAATGTCCCAAATGTATCCCTAAACCTCACCTGGTTATTGACCCTAAACCTAACCTGGGTATTGACCCCAAACCTAACCTGGGTATTGACCCTAAACCTAACCTGGGTATTGACCCTAACCTAAACTCCATAAATCTATCCCTAAACCTAAACAGAACCCTAAAACTGTACCCAACCCAAAACCCCAAAACTAACCCTAAAGCCGCAAGTAAAAAAAAACACGTGCCATTTTAACACTGTGGCAAGAAAAATATGAAAATTACAAATACAATTAAAAAAATGACCCAAAATAATTATAAAATAAAGAAATAATTAAAACCCAACTTACAGTTTCAGGAAATACACTTTTACACATTTGATTTAATTTTATGTTCCACCGAAAAGAATATCCAGAAAATGAATAAAATACAAGGCCTGCCGTGAAGCCCAACTTCATCAAAGATGGCGGGGGGAAATACTATAAAGACCCAACCAATCAAATTTAAAAATTATAATTAATCAACCAATAAAAATTTAATTAAACAACATGCCATCGTAATATTACGGAAATTTAACTCTAGTTACAACAATAAGGGGAGTGAATCCAAAACACAAAAATTTACAAAAATCACGAAATGACGTCATTGCACACATTCTTTGCATTAACCCAAAAAATGTTGCTATTTCCTCCTCCGTTTCTCCGATTTGTGTTGTAATTAAGTATTTCTCTTTTTATTATTATTATTATTCTTTTTTTCGTTAACACCATTAGTAAGACAAAGGACACGCGTTTTTATATTACAGGGGCTAAAATCTCGTCTATGTTTAAAAGTTCTAAAATATTCAGGAAAATAGGCTCTACATGGGGCGTTAGCGCGGTTGTTTCAAAAGGGTGCGCCACGAATAAGTACAAGAAATTCATTATTTAACTTCAATTTGCCTTTCAGTGCAATGTGCGCAAATTCTTACAACCTGGTACGAATCACTCAGTAGATATAGTAACTGTTTTAGGAAGCCTTTACAGAGATATCAAAGGAAAAAACGTCAGAGCCATTTTTTTTTAATTTATCACACCTGACTAAAAACAGAAAGTGCTGAATCAAGTTTAAAGGGGGAAAATGACTAATTCCATTAGTAAAATGGAAACGAAAAATCTGTCCAATTTTTACAATAGAAAAGAAGGCCAAGATAATAATATCACGTGACATTTGAAGTCCGTGACTTAAAGTACCAGTGAGAGGCAGCTTTGGGTAAACAGATTTTGAAGATGGCGATTGGTGGTGTTCCCTGAACTGACTGACAAACCGAGGGCAAAAGTTAACTAACAGACGAGAATTTTCTATTCCCCACCCCAAGAAAACAAAACGAATGAACTAAAGCACGATACATACGACTAAACAGATTTAAAATATAAAATGTGTAATTTTATCATAGTACCCTTGTTTTCTTGTATTCAGTTAATTAATATGTGCGTCTTTTCTCCCAGCCCCTGTCAATATATCTCTGTTTATTTTATGTCTGTCTCTCTCTACCAGTCGCTCAATTTCAGTTGTTGTTTTTTTTTTGTTTTTTTGTTGTTGTTGTCGGTCTGTCTCTCTCCCTATCGCTCTATCTCTGTATTTATGTCTCTCTCCCTGTCAATCTAATTCTGTGCCTGACTCCCCTGAGCTCTCTATCTTCGAGTTTCTGTCTGTTATTCTCTTCTTCTTCTTCTATATCTTAGGGCCCACGATCAATGTATTGATCATTTTGGCTCCTATGCATGTAGATGGGATTTGCAATGTTTCTGTGCCTGGTGTTGATGAGGAAATTTCACTGATTTCCAATTCCACTTTGTGAGGGACCTATGCACTAGGGGTTTGAAGGCTTGAGGCAATAGACACAAATGTGTCTAGTTTTGTCGCCTCAACCGTTCCTTTTGAAAGATTGTTCCAGTCCCTGATTGTCTTGGACATGAATGAGCAGCTCCTATACTGGCTTCTTGCTAGTATGAGCCTGAATTGCCTGTCATAACCTCGTCGCTGTTTATGGGGGAGAAGGACGAGTTTCTGTTTAATACTGGAACAGTCGACCAGCCCGTTATTTATCGTGTACATCATGGAGAGCCTGGATTGTCCTCGTCGTTCCTCAAGCATGCTGCCAACACTAGAGGTATTCCTGTCGTGGTTCAGGACAAAGCGTGCTGCTCGTCGCTGGACCGCCTCCAAACTGTCAATGCTCTTCTGAGTAAGTGGTTCCTAGACTGAAGATGTATAATCTAAAACCGGATGGACAAAGGCTTTATATGCTTTTTCTTTCACACACGAGTTGCCAATCTTTAGATTTCGCCTTAAGAACTCCAGGGTCTTGTTTGCTTGGTTACATACATTGCTAATAGGCTCGTCCCAGTGGACGTCTCTTGAATGGTAACACCCAGGTACTTTACGGAGGAAACTTGATCAAGTATATGGCCGTGCAGTTTGTATTGGTAGTGTAGAGGAGTACAACTTCTAGAGACTGATAGTGTCTGGCACTTGGCAGGGTGAAATTCCATGTCCCAGTTCATCTCTCACTCAGCTAACAGATTGAGATCCTGTTGTAGCTGGTCCTGGTCAGATCTGTTGGCGATCGTCCTATACTCCGCTGTGTCATCTGCGAACAGTCTTGCTTGTGATGTCAGTTTCTCGGGTAGGTTTTCTCGGGTAGTTCATTAATGGATGCTAGCAAACAAACAGAGGCCCAGCACTGATCCCTGGGGGACCCTGACTTCACATCGACAAAGGAGGAGCTTGTACCGTCCACCACAACTGCTTGGCATCAGTAGCTGAGTAAGCTAGAGATCCATGTTTTATTGTGCCTTGGATTCCATATCTCTGGAGTTTGTGTAGAAGCAAACTATGATTTACACGGTCAAATGCTTTTGCGAAGTCCATTACTAGCACGTCAGTCTGCTTGTGGTTCTCCAGATTCAAGAAGCTGGGTCTCACATGATGTATTGACTCGGAAGCCATGTTAACTGTCATTGAGTATATTTTGGCTTTCAAGATGCTTCATAACTGTGCTTACGATTATGTGCTCCAACAGTTTGCAGACCACGCTGGTGAGGGATATTGGACGATAGTTGACAGGGTCGGAAAGCTCCCCTTTCTTGTAAATTGGAGTGACATGCGCTGTTCACCAGTCTGCTGGAACATTTCCTGTGCACAGTGACGATTGAAAGAGGATTGTCAGTGCAGGAGCGATTTCTTTGGCTAATTCTTTGAGCACTCAAGATTTCATGTTGTCAGGGCCACATGCTTCGTAAGGGTTAATGGTATTTAGGAGGGCAAACACACCCTGCTCTGATATCTGGATATCTCTAATGACAGGGTAGGCTCTGTTCATCACGTTGGTCTTCAGAATGAACTGAGTCTCAGAGTACTCTCTACCGTCACCAAAGACAGACCGGAATAGCTGATTGAGTATCTACGCCTGTGCTTTTGGGTCAGATGTCAATAGGCGCTGCCACCTGAGGGAGAAACTCCAGCGTTAGAGGATTTTTGGTGTTTCACATAGCTCCAGATGCGCTTGTTCTTGACATGTTTAGTCGGGGTGTCTTCCTCTCAGAAAATGCCGTGCATGTAGTTCCAATATGATCTGCGCAATAAGCGTTGAATTGTTCGGCGGAGCCTCAGTACCTCCTCTCTCAGTTCGATCAAGCTATTTTTCTTCATACGTTTGTATTTGTGGTCTCTCCTGTGGATGAGCCTAGGGATTTCAGCTGTGACTCATGGCTGATTTATCCTAGGTTTGGTGATCTTGTTAGGTATAAATTTCTTCACTGCATCAGTGTTTGGTTTTTTAAACTTCACCCATAAACTCTTTATGATACACATAGCTACTGCTAGAGAAAATAAACTTAAATTGGGCTAAAATTGTACGAAGCACATCAGAAACTTAGAAAGTATGATTTTAAACCTGATTGTAAGGTTAAATGCTTAATAATATATATTTTTTAAAATGATAGTCTTCGAAACACTCAATTTCTTGACCCACCTCCTTTCAAGCTGATCAGTGTGAAAGTACGGGGTTGATGATAAGCTTTAGTCAAATTGTTACCTTGGGGCATGCCACAACCAGAGTGAATTTACTTTATGTATGGCACTGTGGACCATAATGTCTAGCCTCCCTTCTAGTCTGGCCCATGGAGACATCTGTCCACTCTGCCCGCTAGCAACGCCCCCAGCCCTGCACACCCATTTATCTGGTTGACAACCGCCCGACGTGTTCAGCACTGTTAACTTTTTTGGCACCTACTGTACATGAATCTGTTTAAGTGTTCGATTATTGCTTACTTATTTCCGGGAAAATTTCCATTTGATCAACGTTGCCTTTGTTTTCCTCAGTGTGCTACCTGTTGTCTGAGTGTTACCTTGAACTCAGCCAACGGTTCTCCAATGTTGTATCTTCTGATGACGTCACACGTAGTCGCCACACTTGCCACAAACTACAGCATGGCTTACATAGAAGTAAGTTTTCTGACCACTTGTTTTACCTTCAGATATGACATTTATATGTTGAGCAGGCGATTTTTTTAAATATAAAAACTTCCTTAAGGGGTGGGCATAGGCTGACATCAAATTAGTTTCATATTTTGTATTAATATTTCCTGAAATTAAAAATTAAAATAAGAATTTACTTATTGGTAATAACAGAACCAAATGTAATTCTCACTGTTCAAAAGAAATAAATCTGTTATAGATAACACAACACATGTAGTTTTCACCCCAATCCGAATCCCTCTTCCTGACACTTGCCATCATGCTAGAATCGGCTCAAAAGGATCAGACCATGAACTCAAACTGTTCTTTACCGAGGTTTGAAAGAATTATCTTAGATATTTGAAGGGGTATCACTAACTGAAAGGTGACGGGGACCACTGACCATTGTTATGTAGCACACATTCCCCATGCGTGAACTATCTTTGACCCCAACTTAGACTACTAGCAGACGGTAACGTTTGTTGTGGGCGTGGTTAAATCTCTTTCATGTGTCTTGTTTGCAACCGTGTTTACCAATTAAACATGGTTAGACTGTCTCCTAGTATCTTGTCGAATGTTCTCGATAACCCGAGAAATGTAAACAACACGTCGTAAGTCTTTTCTGGAAGCGTCTTACGCTACATGTATATAAAGGAGTGTCAGATACGGAGAGAGAGAGATTCATAGATATGTTTAACTTTACAAGACGTGTATTATTTTGTGTGTGCTTATATGTGTTTAATCGCATTCTTCATTCATTGGCACATTGTACTAATTGTGTACCGGTACCAGTTATACCATACTCTGTGCGTTGATGATTTGTAGTATTATTATTAAATAAAATCTTATTAATTGTGATTGGTACTGTTTTGGGTGTCGTACTTTTGTTATTTTCTTTTCTATGGTATCGTCCTTTGTTAGGCACTGTTTAAACAGGCCAATTTTAAAATAGGAGATTAACTTCTCCCAATACAAGTCAGTGCGTAACACCATATTGAATTATGTTAGATGTGTCATAAGAAACAGTGCACATAAAACATAACAAATTCCTTAGTATGTATAAAGTTGAAAAACTCTCTCTATCCTGTTACAGGCGGCCTCTACATTGGCAATTAAATTGATGGAACCAGTTACAATGGCGATTGCCCACTACGTGTTTTTCAAGACAGCCATCTCCATACAAACGTTGATTAGCATACCAATTATCTTATGTGGTGCACTACTTTTCTCTGGTAAGACAATTCTCTTCTTTTAAATTATCCGTTTTTTTACTATTTCAAAATTTAATTGAAGGGGAGAAAATCCAAGTCGTAAAACTAAGTTATCCCGCTGCCACTTACCTTCTCCAACCCATCCCCTCTAATTTATCTCTCCAAGCCACTTTAACCCCCCTTACCCCTTTCACTACCACAAGCCACTCCACACCACAACCCGAATTCCCTTTCACCCTTCTTATTCCGTTCCACAGCACCCATACCCTAACGTTCCTATAATTTTATCCCTCGAAGCATTTCTTAACTCCCCATTACATTCCACCCTACTCACACCATCCCACACGATCCCACACCATCCCACCTACTCTCACATATATAAATTCATATATAGAATTTAAGTGGGCAAATTTTATCCCTCGAAGCATTTCTTAACTCCCCATTACATTCCACCCTACTCACACCATCCCACACGATCCCACACCATCCCACCTACTCTCACATATATAAATTCATATATAGAATTTAAGTGGGCAAATAAAAACTTGACATTATATGCATACGCCGTTGCACCTATTGTCCCAATAGAGACCGTCCGAATTTCGGCTTCAGTTTCAGCGCCGAAAATTGCCATTTAATTCATTTTTAGCCTACTTTCAGTTTTGGCCGAAACAGGAAAGTTAACTTTCGCTTTAATGTCGGTTTCGGCCGAAAGTGATTGAGCCTTTCGGTCATTTACCTGAAGTCAGACTGTCTTTCTGTCTCTAGGCCGGCAATCGGATATTCATTGGTGCTCGACGTCTTGCTGTCATCGTATGTTATGTGACTACTACTCTTATTAAAGTCACTCATTTGCAATATTTATTTTGATTTATGATTATCATGATCATGTTGTCAAAGGTGACCATAATTGAATAATCCTTGGGAATGTTAATATTTGCATTATTATTTTTATTTCTTTAATTTTAAATTAAGCTTTTTAAATTCATTCATCTCTTGAAATTCATCATTATCTTTCTCAAATACATTAGACCATAATTGAATAATCCTTGGGAATGTTAATATTTGCATTATTATTTTTATTTCTTTAATTTTAAATTAAGCTTTTTAAATTCATTCATCTCTTGAAATTCATCATTATCTTTCTCAAATACATTTTCAGTGACAAAATAACACGCTTATGTATGTATCGTGGTTCGTATAGTATTAATAAATAATAATAATAATAAAGTTCATTTCAAAAACTCGCTTCATCCCCAAAGGCTCGAAGCGCGGTACAAAGTCAACAAAAAAATCTATAATTTACCAGGAGACAAATGGCTCTATTAGAGCTACAATAATTATTGTAGATATATGTTTTGGTAGCATTGCATTTATATTATATAAGCACAGGGCACTCAATGATCTATTTTGAACCAATCCGCCCCCCCCCTCACCCGTTCAAATTTTCTCTTACCATACTACTTTAAATTACATTTTAAAGAAATTTGCTAAATGGTAACAACTAAAGCATTCAGAAGATGTTTATTTATTTATATTGAAGATGATCTCATTTTTCATTAAAATAATGTAAATATTGATATTTTCCCTAGTCATTTTTCGATGCATGCAATATGTATGCGTTAACGCATTTCAAAATGTCCAAATATTTATATTTCGGCTTTGGTTTCGTCCGAAAGTCTCGTTAAAGCTTTTGGTTTCATTTTCGGTTTTGGACAAAAATCTCGTGAAGCTATTGGTTTCTTCGGTGTCAGCCGAAAGTAATTTTAAATTTCTGCATAATTTCAGTTTCGGCTGAAATCAGAAAATCAATATATACAATGCACGACAAGCATAAGCATTAATAAATGGATTTGTGAATTTTAAAATACATTTTTAATGTGTTTTTTTCCATCTGAATAATTGTTTAAAATGTTTTGAGAATTATTTTCTTTTTCCTTTATTCTACGTTTATTCCTCTGTTTGTTCCAGTCAAATCCATCACTGACACAACAGAGAACATGGGGATACTTCTGGCATTCATTTCCAACATCATCCTCGCGGCCAGGAATGTCACCATCAAGAAATTACAAGGCTCCACAGTGTCGAGCAGTTCACCGGTCACACTCAGGTCAACCTTGCGAATATATGTCACGTTGTTGTGCGCGACGGCCGTGGTCGCAGTCACGTACATGCTGGAGAAGAGTTCTGTGGTCCCAGCTAGAACCACGGGGGCCATCGCTGTGCTGGTCGGATCGGGGTTTTCTCATGTGGCCTACTCGTACATCTCAACAAACCTTGTTTTAAAGGTTGTTATCTTGTGATATTGATGAATACAGAATATTTTTCTGCTTCCAGTAAATATTATTATTGTTTATTTGTCCTCCCCATGCGAAGACGTAGTAGTCTTGAATTGAGCTGTATTTTGTTCAATGTGATTTGCTCAATTTGTCAGCCTCACTCTCTCGTCCTTGTATTTGTGTTCCAATGGTAAAACTTTGTCAATACAACTGGAAATAGACCATGATGCGGTATTTTATTGTTCGTCCGTCGAGGATCGACGAGGACCATCGAGTCGTCTGGTGACTGATGACTTGCGCGGGTGACTTTGTTTAAAGTGAAGAAGAGTTGCGCGGCGTCTACCTCAATCTCTCGTCCGAGCCCATCATATCCAGTGGCAAGACTCTACGTCAAGACGACCAGGGATGGGTTCGGTTGCAGGAATTGTCATTGTTTGCGCCTTACGGGACTCCAACTCCGGGTTTAAATTCAGAGTTTCCTTCTCTTAGATGAGTTGCCGACCAAGGTTAACGAGTCTCATCCACCCGGGGTGATGTTTTTGCTTGGGCTTGAACACCAGACCACCAACTTGAGGTTTGCTCAGTTTAGACCATTTGGCCACCCAGTCACCCCAATGATGCGGTAGATGACAAGCAGTGTGTATTTATGTGGACGGGTGGACGGATGGACGGGAGGACGGATGGATGGATGGATGGATAGACGGATAGATGGATAGATAGATAAGATCTTGGTAGATATTTTTTATGATAACAATTAAATCTGAAAATAAAAGTGATGTTATACTCTATGTTGTATCGATGTATTTCGAGAGAAAATTTCCCTTTATACTTCAAGCATGTTTGTATTAAACTTTAATTAGCTGGGGGTTTTTTATTTAAAAATTTTTTTAGTTTGAAAGTATGAAGAATTTCCGGAGACTTGTAACAGATTTTGACATGAGGTAGGGAGGGGGTAGTTTCTATCTAAAAAAAGCGTGGCGTACTCAGGGCCGGCCTTAGGCCACTGCAACCAATGCGGCCGCATTGGGCCTCACACTTTCATAGGCCCTCGCTAAATCTAGAATTAAATTATTAACTTAAACAATTATAACTTATAATCATGTATTTTCTCGCGCCCCAAGCTAATCAAGAATTACTTGAGGTCAACAATTCACGAAGATAAATTGAACAATTTGCCAATTCTCGCTATTGAGCGTGATCTATATGGGAACCAGAATTTTGATCATATACTGTATGACTTCGCTACACGCAGGCTCGTAAAGTAAAGTTATTTTGATCGTGATTTTCTACTAAGTAAAAAATGAATAAAATGCAAATACGAATTTATTTTCTAATACAAAATCTTAATTATCACTTATTATAACTTATTATCCTTATCCCTACTCAGAATGGGCCCCGCGCAATTCCTTTCGCATACTAGATGGACTGCCCATAAAAATCTTTATTTCGTTAAATTAAAAGTTCAGTATTTAAAGAAGGAAACAGTAAAGATTGTCTTTTGAAACTGACTTAAATAATTCGAAGAAAGTTTTGTTAAAATCAATAAATGGTTTCCAAACCAATAACAGTAAATCTGATTATCGCTTAGCACCCTTCATGTTTATAAGTGAGTTAATAGTCTTTGGAAAAACAAGTGCTGACAACATATTTTTCGATAAATTATTTTAATTTTTTTTAATTCTTTAGACAATGAGTTCTTTCAACAAAGCAGTATATTCTTTTCCTAATTCAACATATGATTTATGCGACAGTTTAGCATCGAACTATTTCCTGCATAAGGCCGCTAATTTTCTTTCCATACCATTTCAGGTTATGAACATCGTCAGTCATTCCATCGCTAACATATTCAAACGTCTTTTGGTTGTTCTGCTTCTCTACATTGTTGGCCGACATCACGCATCAACGTGGAACTTCACAGGTCTGATTATGGCGTCCATGGGGCTTTATATCTACGTGCAAGGGAAGATGGCCGCTACACCTACGGGTGCCTCGGAAAGTAATGGGGGAAGAAAATATCGTAAGCCTACTTCGTTCTTTTTTTTTTACACTAAAATTAATTTTTGTTTGAAATTAAGATAATCTTTTACAAATCTCATGGGTGCGCTGAACATCTGTCTTTAAATTTTTTTACGAAAAGGTTCAAGAAAAAAGTTATACAGATTGCAACCATGTTTATTGGCTGTTCGTAGAAAAACTTCATTGAAAAAAAATAACGTTTAGTTAATTTTGATGATAAAAATAAAACTTTTGTAAGTTAAATTTGGAATCTAATGCTTTAGTACACTTGGTGGGAAAAAAATGTTGCTTAAGTAAAGTTGATGGTAATATTAACACTTAAGTAAACAAGATGAGAAACATTATACTCCAAAAATCTTGATAAAAAATAGCGCTTAAGTAAACTTGATGTAAAATAGCACTTAAGAAAACTTGTTTGAAAAATATAGCGCTTAATTAAGTAAACTTGATTGAAAATATATTGTTTAAGTAAACTTGATGGAAAAATAGCCCTTAAGTAAACTTGATGGAAAAAATAGTGCTTAAGTAAACTTGATGGCGAAAAGCCCTTAAGAAAATTTGATGAAAAAAATAGCTCTTAAGTAAATTTGGTGGGAAAAAATATTGCTTAAGTAAACTTGATGGGAAAAAAATAGCTCTTAAGTAAACTTGATGGGAAAAAATAGCACTTAAGCAAACTTAATATGTTTAAAGAGAGGATAAAGCAATGGCTGATGGTTAAATGTTTAATAAATAAATTGTCATTTATTGTTTTCACAGCTTATTGGGTATCTAAGACACATCAGAGAACGTTTGGTCTTGTCTTCGGCTTTGTGGCCATACTTACTGTAACCAAAGTGGCTCATCAAAACAGCGTATTCGAACATTTGCGTTTTTTTAGCGCAACAGAAACAAAAGACCTGTTTCTTCATCGACAGCTTCAATTTCTCGATTCATTTGCCTCGGACAGGCTCACAGCTTCATCTTATTCGTTTGCTTCGGACAAGCTCACAGGTACAACTGACCCTCATATTAAAGAATTTTTATCCTGGCACCTCGTGGAGCATCCAGAGGAGACAGACCGGCGAGCCAAAACGCTGTCAAGCAACATAGAAGTCATCGCCGAGTCACAGAGAGTGTTGTTCAATTTACTATCCGATTTGATTGGTCGGGCAAATCACGTGATGCTCATGGAGCTCGCGACGTACGAGAACAAAGGTGACGCGGCGATCTCGGCAGGGGAGGTCCTGATGTTACGAAAGATGAACAAAACCATTGTATACTACTGTGACATGTGGACGTGTGACAAAGACGAACACAAGAAACAGGGTATCGAGATAAGCAAGCGGTACGCCAAAGACGATCTTGTCGTCCTCATGCAAGGAGGGGGGAACCTAGTCGGATATCCTGGTTTTGATATTTTGCGAGGGAACATCATAAAAGCTTATCCCGAAAGGAGGTTTATCCTACTATCACAGAGCATTTGGTTGGGTTCCAACTCCGATGACGCTTTGAAAAGAGCCCGGAATATTTACTCGAACAACTCCAACCTTTTTTTGTTTTTGAGAGACAGACAATCATTGGCGATAGCGAAAGAAAATTTTAAAGGCGTTAAACATATCCTTTCACCGGATATGGCGTTCGGTATAGGAATGGTTCCCCGGCAGATGGCACCGTTTTACGATATTATATGGATTCGAAGAGAAGACGGCGAATCCCCTAGATACTCCTTACCGTATTTCCCGGAGGATCTCTCTGTACATGTATCAGATTGGACTGATAACTGGAGATCGAACAGAGGTTCCCGAATCATGGAAACCTCTTTTCTCATAGCACAGGCCGGGTTCCAGTTCTTACAGAGAGGTCGGGTTGTGGTCACAGATCGACTCCACGGCCATATTCTCTCTACATTAATGAGCATTCCACACGTTATAATAGACAACCCACCTTACTTTAAGATGTCTTCTTTTGATAACTCATGGACGGCGAATTTAAGCAATGTCATTCGAGTCAGCAATGGAACTCTGGCTTTATCTGCAGCTATGAAACTTTTAGAACGATATGATGACATACTACCACAGATAGGTCCAAAGGATATGAACAGATTTCAATTACCTAAGGCTCCGAAATAAGGAGAGTGCTTTAATTATCGGTATATTTTTTTTTAAAACTATGTAATATTGTTTAAAATCTCGTTACTACCCACATAACGGCTTTCTACACGTGCAGAAATTTTTGTTCTGCGTACAAAAGTTCATATCTAATGTGTACGCCATTTTTTCTTTAAATGGTTATCATTTCAAAATTTGAAGAATGCTCAAATTTTTAATGGCCCTAGTCAAGCGATTAAAAAAAAAAGCCACTTTCTGAATATGGAATAACACTGTAATTGTTATCTTCTGTGGATAAATATATCATGTATATATTGTCACCTTAGCTGAAATGGTATAGATATTACATTATCTTTACAAACATCCACAAAAAAGGGACAATGTAGAAATAAAGCTATATGGGAAAGCTTTACTTTATATTTATTATATTTTTTTTTAAAAAGTATACGTTTTCAGTTTCCTCCTCCCGATATTTTTTAGAACAATATGTAGATTAATGAGACGCTATTTGTATAAATAAAACAATATAGGTTAAGCTTTAATTATCGTGACACAAAATACAAATTGAAACGTTTCGGCAGTACAACATTAAAATTATATAATATAATAATATCTTTTTTTGTTAGCTCTATTGAAATGTTTAGAAAGTGAATAAATGGCTTGTTTTTTTTATGTTGTACAGTTGTTCTGTAAAACGGTCTACAACGCGACGACCTGTCTCCCCTTACTATGATTTTACACACGTTTTACAAAGGTTGGTTTAAATCACGTTGAGACTTGTGCAAGTATAACAACCATCTTTATTTTTTAATATTTCCAACACTCTTATAACTAAAATTGTCTATACACACAATTTTTATAAACATATCTCATTTTCATTGCAAAACATCAATGTGTCATAGAATTAGATTTCTGAATTGTCCCAAGTATATTTTCAAACAAAATTATTGAAAAAATCGTAAATTAACAATTATCTAATCCCCATCATTTGGTGTGTCTACAAAAGCTAATTTTTTGGGGTTCTTTGTGTACTATGTTTTATTTTAAATTGACGGATCAAGCTATATTGAGAACTATTTATTATTGTTCATTCTTGGTTAGATGTCGGTCAAGTGATCATCTACTCTTTTCATTGACCTAAGCTCAAATTTATAATCGTGCAATATTACAGAAAATTAAGTGATCCTAGCATTATTGATATTTTTTTTTTGGTTGAAATTTAGTAGTGTTTTATGATCTACCAATACATTGAATGTTGTTCCCAATAGATACTGGTGTATTCGAATTATAGCCCACACTATTGATAAGCATTCTAAATCTATAATCATATTTCTTTTCAGCTTCTGTCAGTTTTCTGCTAAGGTATAACACACATTTATTTATATACTGTATGATAGCATTAAACATGCCTCTATGCCTTCTCTAGAAGCATCTGTTGCTACAACTAATAGGTTGTCGTAAGTGATTGGCTCTAAGATTGGCTCTAAGATTGGCTCTAAGATTGGCTCTAAGATTGGCTCTAAGATTGCCTCTGATTGCAATTGTCATTCTATTTGTTTTAAGGCTGATCTATTTCACTTTATTCGTTTGATTCTTTTGTTATCAATTTAACCAGAGGATGTAAAAATCTCTGCAAAATTTGCTATGGTGTTGTTAGATGTGTTGTCTAGGCTTTGGTGAACACCCCCATGTCTTTAAAATAGTGTCTTATGCTTGGTACCTTGTTTAATACCATTTTTTTTTCTTAACTTTTACAAATGTAGCATTACTGATAACTAGTCCAAATGGCATAACACTCCACTCATAAAAACCATTGTTTGCGATAAAAGCTTCCTCTTCCATCTTGATTCGTCAAAAGCCTCTTGTTAAGTCTAAATGTATAAATATAATGTGTCGTGTCTTTTTATTGATAAGATCCGCTGTAGTAAGCAAAGGTTATCCGTCTGTTACTGTAACTGGGTTTAATCTTCTGTAATCACAACAGTCTTATTTTACCATTGTACTTCTTTCAATGACAAAAGTTGCAGAATTTGCCAAATTTGAGTTTCTGATCATGTTCCAATAAATTAGTTATTTCTTCTTCTTTATCATTTCTGCAGTGATAAGGTATTTGATATGGCTGGATCGTAAATTGAGTCTCATCTTTAAATATGATGTCATGTTTTATTACTCCTCCATTACCTGGAATATTTGTAATGTTTAATCTGTTTTTGTGTAATACACCTTTTAGCCTCAATCTGATTTCTTGATGTATTATCCTTAGATAAGTTGATATTCTTTATCATATCTTCTTTGACTAGTTTTAACATAGGCATTTTGAATTCTTTATTTTTTTCTGTAGTTGTGATATTTTAAATTATATTTATGACGTTCTAATTATTCAATGATGAATTTTCGGGCCGTCTATAAAGTTTTCCAAGATAGTTGGTAGACGTTTAGGTGGTTCATCAAATTTTCTTAGTAAATCAATGTGAAAGAGCTTGATTTTTTCCCATTGATATTATTATGGAATCTACATACATGTATATTATTTTCACAGTATGTGGACCTTCCCGAGCCTGTGGTAGAAACCCAAAAACATTGATTGAGGTTCTAGTTCTCTTAGATATATGTTTCTCTTGACTATATCTCTATATTTACTGTTCTTATTGTTTCAGTTTTTCTTAGCATACTGTACAGCATGCATAATCTCTTCTCTTGTCTTGGTTACAAAATCATATGGAGAAATATGTTTTTTCTCTAATTAACCTACAGTTCCTTATGTAATGTTTCTAAAGGGCTTACAGGATTTGTTCCAAATACAAACTGCAATGATGCAATATGTTGCTTCTTGTGTTATTTCTCTGTAGGCAAAAATTACCAAGGGTAAAAATCTGTCTCATTTAGCTTGTTTATCATTGTCAACTTTCTTTAACATCATTTTAATTGATTGATTAGCTCTTTCTTCTTCACCCATTTGCTTGTTTTCTGTATCTTGCAGCAGAGGTCTGTGTTATATTTAGCATGTATGTGAAAGCCGCAGTAATTTGCAATCTTAAATAAGTTATATTATCTGAAAATATTGTTTTTTGTAATTCAAATCTTGTAAAAACTGTTAGTTCTGCATGTCTAATGCATCAAGCTTTCATCTCTCCAATGGTATAGCCTCGATCCATCGTGTTGTAAAGTGAATCATTATTAAGGCATATATGTTGTACTTTATTTGATAAATGACACCTTGTGTGGGACCATGTTGTACTTCATTTGATAAATGACACATTGTGTGGGACCATGTTGTACTTTATTTGATAAACGACACGTTGTTTGGGACCATGCTGTACTTTATTTGATAAATGACACTTTTTTCATCGTGTTCTTCAATAGTTCTACCAGAAATCAGCAATTCGTCCAATTCAGTTTCAACGTATGGAATTTTTTCAAAAGCATAGTGAAATCTTTTAGCAAATACTTCTGCAGATGAATTGAGTCCAAATGGTATCCTTATAGAGGTGTACATCCTAAAAGGTGTGTTAAAATTTATAGGATCTGTACAAGTTTTATCAAGTTTAATTTGCCAAAAAGCTGAGTTGACGTCAAACACAATGAAAACCTTGAAGCCACTATGTCTGCTAACTATTTCTTCAATGGTGGGTAATTGGTAATGTTCTCGTTGAATGACAGTGTTAGATTCTCTAGGATCAAGACCGATCCTTAAAACACCGCCTTTTTTTCGATCAATAACCAACGAGTTGACTCATGTAGTGGGAGAATCCACTTTCTCAATGACACCGTCCTTTTCCATGTGCTCAAGTTCTTTCTTCGGGTTAGCTCGCAATGCAGCTGGAAATTTTCTAGCAGAGTGTACAACCGGCCTAATTTTTGTGTCCATTTTGATAGTATACTTTTTTCCATTGAACCAAATACACCCACATAAGAAGACAATGTTTCATCTCCAATAAAATCCATTTTATTATAAGACTGAGTTGCTAGCAATCTGGAAGACCCATATTTTGATTTGATTGTGTTTTTACAATTTGAAATTCCAACATCTCAGTTGTTTTCCTTTACTGTGCATTTGACCAATGCCTTGCCTACAGCAGAAAATCGTTCACCACTGTTGTCGTAAGCCTTGCAGTTGAATTCTGAAGTCTTTTCTTTCGAAGTTCATTTAACAGTTTGTATGGGAGAATGTTTAGCTGCGCTCCAGTATCCAGTGTGAAGGTTATTTGCCTGCCCTCAAGTGTCACCACTGATTTTAACTCATTGATTAATGTGTTTTTCAAGGAAACGTTACCAATAAAGAACGTATCTTCACTGGACCTAGATCTATCTTCTGATTGGGAATGACAATTCTAAGAGGATTTGACCTTCATACAGAAGAAAAAATGAATCTATTTACCCCAGTGGTGACATTATTAACTTTATGCTGGACACTTTCTTGGCAGATGATGCTTGGCACAATACTTACACTTTGTATATGCGCGGGAGTCTTCTTAATATCCATGTATCTCATGTCACTGCCTGTACACACAATTCTTGACTGATTAGTTTGAGCTGCCAATCCATTGTCTCCACTGCCCTGCATATATGTTCTGCCTTAATGAGCGTCAAGTCAGACTCTCGTATTAAGTTAATTCTGTCGTTTTCACTCTTTAAATCTTCTACAAGTCTTTTCTTTATCAACGAGTCTTTCAGACTTTCAATTTCACATGACTTGAGTTTGAGGTCACTTAAAAAAACTATCAAACGTTTCTCCGTCACTTTGACTTCTTTAAAAAACATATCACTTTGAATTGTTACATTCTTTCTCGGTAAATTGTGATTCTCAAATTTCTTCAACATGTAATTGACTGAGTGAAAATAGGTATCTAAGACACATTCTTCACATTCTTTGCCAGTCCACTGGAACGTATTGAAAGCTTCATCTGCATCCTGACCAATCACATGCAGTGCACCTCTTTACTCTTGGTATCCAGTCCACTGGCTGTCTTGTGAATTTCAAATGACTGCTTAAATCTCTTCTAATGACCAGCAATGTTTCCATTTACTTCAAGATGTTATGTTGGGTGGAGTTGGTCCATCTGACACCATGTAATATCATAAGAAGATACCAACTCAAATCTGTGATCTGTGTAGCACCTAACCTTTCTTCTCCATTCTACATCTTTTTATACCTCACATCACATGATCACTCACTCCAGTTTTCCAACCAATATTCATACATTTAAGTTTAAACATTAATGAAAAATAACTCACCACTTCCAGTCATGAAACACGACAACAACACAGGCCAATCAGGTCACACAGTTCAATATTAATACACACAACAATAATAGTTCGTAATATATAATATCACTGTAGATACAAAATAAACCTTTGTTAGCTTGGTAATCATGAGCCTTTCTTTGTGGTAAGATAATATTCTGTCTTTGTGGTAAGATAATATTCTGTCTTTGTGGTAAGATTATGCTCTTCCTTAGTTGTAAGATAACAATCTGTCTTGATAGTAAGATAAAAATCTGCCTCAGTTGTAAGGCAATAATCTGCGGCCTTAATGGTAAGTATTTCAAGTTTCCCATTGTGGTAATATTACAAGAGTCGGATGTGTAACTCTTACATTTCGAAGCTAGCTTTTTTTTTAAATATGTGTTTTCTGCCTGATCGATGAATTGATTCGTCACCCGAAAAAAAAAATGAAAATGCTTGGTTTTTTAAAGTGTCCTATCAACCACTGTCTTTCGCTTTTTCTGCGCTTTGTCCCCGTTAGGGACGAGCGCCCAATGGTTTTCTATTCTTTCATTTTAGGTAGGATACAAATATATATATATATATATATATATATATATATATATATATATATATATATATATATGTGTGTTTTTTTTTTTTAGTTCTTCCGATCTTATATATATATATATATATATATATATATATATATATATAAATGTTTGTATTTTGTTAATTTAATTGAGATTTACATGAATGTTTCTGTTGCACTGATGAAGGTATTTGCTGAAACGTTTAAATTTGTATTTTGTGTGACCATAACTTAAAGCTTAACATATAGTTTTATTTACACAGAACGTTTGTGTCTCATTAATCAACGAAGAAGAAAAAGATATTAGGGAAGGTCAAATTTAACCAGGAGTCAAAGTTCCCCAGCTTAAATAAAGATTCATTCTATGTGTTAAAAAAATATTACCTTTAACCAAAACACAGTTAAAGGGCGTGCATCAAGATCTCTTTGATGAACCTAGGGCTTCTGTATAAAATTGCATTGCCACTTCTATATGTTATGTTTGTTGGGAAGGGAGAAATACAAGTTTGAGATTGATGCCCAAAAAGATTTAGTCAAAAATCCCCATCCTCACATAGTTTTTATTAGCCATTAATAAAATCACCCACGGGATGGTGTCCCCCCCTACGTACGTAACCATACAGTTTTCCACGCCCCTGAATTTTATTAAAATTCTTAAGCCCCAGCACGCCATTGTCACAAATAGTTTTACATTTTCTGGAAAAAAATAGTTTCACGTATATCTCAGTAGGCCATCTCAGTAGGCCATCTCCGTAGGCCATCTCCGTAGGCCATCTCCGTAGGCCATCTCCGTAGGCCATCTCAGTAGGCCGTCTCCGTAGGCCATCTCCGTAGGCCATCTCAGTAGGTCATCTCCGTAGACCATCTCCGTAGGCCATCTCCGTAGGCCATCTTCGTAGGCCATCTCAGTAGGCCATCTCCGTAGGCCATCTCCGTAGGCCATCTCAGTAGGCCATCTCAGTAGGCCATCCCAGTAGGCCATCTCCGTAGGCCATCTCAGTAGGTCATCTCAGTAGGCCATCTCAGTAGGCCATCTCAGTAGGCCATCTCAGTAGGCCATCTCAGTAGGCCATCTCAGTAGGCCATCTCAGTAGGCCATCTCAGTAGGCCATCTCCGTAGGCCATCTCCGTAGGCCATCTCAGTAGGTCATCTCATTAAAAAAAAAAAAAAGATTCTAATCATATTTAATTTACTTTGTCTTTAAGCGTTGTGTGGTCAGCCTAGCTCATTCTTATGTACTTTGTATTATATTAGCTTTAGTGTGTTCCTTTTCAGCAACATTTTCAGAGGACTAACTGAACGACTCCCATCATCCTATCGAGCCGAAACTTGGCATTTAGAATCGCTGCCCATGACAACACATTTGACCAAATGTTCAGCCCCACACACACAAAAAATCAGTTTTCCCAGGTTTTTTTTTTTTTTTTTTTTTTTTTTTTTTTTTTTTGGGGGGGGGGGGGTGGCGGGATGTTATTAATGATTTGTTTAATTGATGAGTGTTTTCGTTTGGCGATTAAGTGTGTAGCTGTTGATATTTGCTTTTTATGTGTGACGTCCGTGGGTGTGCAGTAAAATTAACTGTATTTTTGAAGGGGAAAATGCAAGAAATATGAAATGTATTTTAGCAAGAGGTTTCCCCATTTACATAACCGCTTCTTAACAAATGATAAGTCACGCACAATTGCATAAATGCAAACAAAAATGGCTTTAAAGGATCTGTAAGAAAAATTGTATATGTCTGAGATACGTATAATTAGCTCCATAAATAAAAAGAAAAAAAATAATTAACCACAAGTCTCGATAAGAATTGGAAAAGTACTAAAACACCAAAAGATTAATGTCATAAAACAGTCACCAGATGGTTGCAGACAGAAAAGGGGGGGGGGAGGGGGGGCTTACGTTATAAATTAAAACAACTTTATAAGGTCGATCCCTAGTTACGATTTTTTAAAAAAATCTTAGGACCCAGATCAATCTGTTTATTCACGATGTTTACACCATCGGTCAGGCGGTCATTTAAAGGTCAGTTTCAAACAACCCTATTCATATTGATCAGAAGAAGGCTGCTCAAGTTAAATAGTCTTTTATCAATTTTTGTTAAGCTAGGTCAACAGAAGTAAACAATGGTCAGATAGTTTTAAAATAAAGCTATGGCACACTCTCAATAGAACGTTCTAGAACTGAAAAAAAAAATGCGTCATAAAAAAATTGCGGACTATCCACGGATTAAATATCCTTTGTTGGATCAACTTCTCCATCATATTGGTTTACAACAGTTAGGGCGAGCCCCCCGGTTGTTGGCGCCCTGAGCAGAGTTAACGGCTTACAACAGTTAGGACGAGCCCCCCGATTGTTGGCGCCCTGAGCAAAGTTAACGGCTTACAACAGTTAGGGCGAGCCCCCCGGTTGTTGGCGCCCTGAGCAAAGTTAACGGCTTACAACAGTTAGGGCGAGCCCCCCGGTTGTTGGCGCCCTGAGCAAGGTTAACGGCTTACAACAGTT
>CAXITT010000067.1:1754492-1764899 GCA_964033795.1 Lymnaea stagnalis
CCCCCCCCCCCCCCCCGGTTGTTGGTGCCCTGAGCAAAGTTAATTTTTACGCATTTTCAGAAAGATTTTTGCTAGGGAAAAAATTAGGGGTTGGGGAATGAGTTAAAGTACCTAGGTTGTTGTTTCTTTTTTTTTTAACAAACAACAATACAAAAAAATTGGTTGTATTTTCACATTATAAACAATTAGCCTACCGGTGACAAACCTCTAGATCAGTCAATCGTTTTATTGTACTTTCTATATTGATGTAGACTTACCATCATCGTAAATATATATATTTTTGTGTATAAACGGTTACATTAACCGGTGTTGTAGGCATTATTCTTAATGCTACCCGAACATTTTGCATAACATTCAGTAACTTATAAGTGTTTATGAATTTCTCGCTTTCTATGGGATTCTTGCGTCATGAGATATTAATTATTTGTCTACATCCAATTCAGTCCAACGATCCCACACAGTTACATCGCTGTTTGCTTGATACCGTAAATTATTCTCCAAGCCTTGATATGCAACTGTTGAAATGTCCCTGATAAAGAATTTATGGCTCCGACCAGTACTGCATTCAACACGTTATTTAGATTATTTTTCTGGGTTCTCTGCGTTGGGAACCTATTCACTGCATGCACCTTCAAATCAGCATCGTTTCTCTCATCCTTTTATTTCTCAAAACTTCCTCTACATCTATTCTAGTAATTTTCCGAATCCTTTTTGAAAGATCATCAATTTAATAATAAGTGACAGTTTTTATTAATGAGACTGAAGTCGACAGTTCCACAGAGGTGTACTGCATCGTTTTGCTGACAACATTTACCTTCACTTAGATGTCATACCAGGCGTTTATCATGACTAAAAAAAAGGTATTCTTCTATTTGTTAGACAAGTGTGTCTGCTTCATGTCACACTACAAGATCACACGCAGACATGTCACACTACAAGATCACACGCAGACATGTCACACTACAAGATCACACGAAGACATGTCTCACTACAAGATCACACGCAGACATGTCACACTACAAGATCACACGAAGACATGTCTCACTACAAGATCACACGCAGACATGTCACACTACAAGATCACACGAAGACATGTCTCACTACAAGATCACACGAAGACATGTCTCACTACAAGATCACACGAAGACATGTCTCACTACAAGATCAAACGCAGATAATTCACACTATAAGATCACACGCAGACATGTCTCACTACAAGATCAAACGCAGACATGTCTCACTACAAGATCACACGCAGACATGTCTCACTACAAGATCAAACGCAGATAATTCACACTATAAAAAAGACGGAGACATGGCACACTATAAAATGAGACGCAGACATTCACACTACAAGATCAGACGCAGACATGTCACACTACAAGATCAGACATGTCACACTACAAGATCAGACATGTCACACTACAAGATCAGACATCTCATACCTCAAGATCAGACATGTCACACTACAAGATCAGCCATGTCACACTACAAGATCAGCCATGTCACACTACAAGATCAGCCATGTCACACTACAAGATCAGACGTAGACATGTCACACTACAAGATCAGACGCAGACATGTCACACTACAAGATCAGACGCAGACATGGCCCACTACAACATCATACGCAGACATTCACGCCACAATATCAGACGCAGACATGTCACACTAAAATATCAGACGCAGACATGTCACACTACAATATCAGACGCAGACATGTCACACTACAAGATCAGACGCAGACATGTCACACTACAAGATCAGACGCAGACATGGCCCACTACAACATCATACGCAGACATTCACGCTACAATATCAGACGCAGACATGTCACACTAAAATATCAGACGCAGACATGTCACACTACAATATCAGACGCAGACATGTCACACTACAAAATCAGACGAAGGCATGTCACACTACAAGATCAGACGAAGACATGTCTCACTACAAGATCAGGCGCAGACATGTCACAATACAATATCAGATGCAGACTTGTCACACTATTAAATGAAGCTCAGACATTTCACACTATAAAATGTGACGAAGACTTGTCTCACCACAAGATCAGACGCAGACATGTCGCACTTGTTGTTCGTTCGTCCGTCGAGGATTGACGATGCCCATCGAATCGTCCGGTGACTGATGACTTGCGCTAATGACTTTTGTTTTAAAGTGAGGAAGAGTTGCGCGGCGTCAACCTCACTCTCTCGTCCGGGCCCACCATATCCAGCGGCAAGACTTTACGTCAAGACGACCAGGGATGGGTACGGTTGAAGGAATTGTCATTGTATGCGCCTTACGGGACTCCAGCTCCGGGTTTGAATTCAGAGTTTCCTTCTCTTAGATGACTGGCCGACCAAGGTTAACGAGTCTTATACACACGGTGTGATGTTTTTGCTTGACCGGCCTTTGACTGGAATTGAGGTTTGCTCAGTTTAGACCATTTGGCCACCCAGTCACCCATGACCATGGCGTTCTACGTGTATTGCAATGTTCTCAGCGATTCACACCACTGAGCTGTCTCCGCCTTTTGTCCGTTGACCAAGTAGTGGTTCTTCCGCACAATTTGCCGGACTCTGTCTTTACATGCTATGGGGGGGGGGGGACCCCTTTTTCCGAAAGTTCTATGCATTTCGGCTACCCTCAACCTGGAATCGTTGTCTGGGTCGTGGTCGCTGTGCATGTTACAGCTTCTTGGAACCACAGGTGAGAGCTGAGTACAGAGACTTCCGGCTGTTTCCAAACAAGATGGCTTCTTCCTATTCAGCCTTACAGTAGATCTATATTGTAGTTGTATAGAGAAGGAGAAATACGTTGATAACAGCATAAATTCTGATCCTGAATGAAACCTCAAAGCAATTAAAATTAATTAAAAGTTAGAATTTTCTTGCGCTGAAGCCAATTTTCAATAATCATTTTTAACTATCTCCCTTGCTTTACTGAAGCGCCTACACACTGAGAGTCCTTCCTTTTGTGTATTATTATACCGCCATCTTGTTGTAGCCGGAAGTTACCCTTTGTATAGTGACAATGGAGATTTTGTTAACGAAATGTTGTTGAGAGAAAAATTACGTATCCGAAACAAAGATTCTGATCCTGTACAGATTCTAAGCATGTATTCCAAAGAAAGAACTATTTCATACAATTATCTTCTAGTAAAATCCATGTTTCCTTCCTTTTGTGTTCTTTTGAATTTTTTCTCCGCCATCTTGTTGCAGCCGGAAGCACTACAAGATCTGACACAGACATGTTACACTATAAAATGAGACGGAGACGTGTCACACTATAAAATGAGGCGAAGACATGTCACACTACAAGATCAGACGTAGACATGTCACACTACAATAGACCAGAGCAAGCAAGACGCATGCAAACCCTCCCCTCCCTTCCCATCTGCTTGCTCTGTGTCTATTGCCTCAAGCCTTCAAACCCCTAGTACATGATTTCATCATCAACACCAGGGACAGAAACATTGCAAATCACATCTACATGCATAGGAGCCAAAATGATCAATAAATTGATCGTGGGCCCTTAAAATATAGAAGAAGAAGACTCTTTCACATCCAGTTTCGCATGAAGGTTTTAAAATGAGGCACCTAGCATGTCTTTTTTACAATACATATTATTGCCAATGAGATGCAGAAAATAAAATTCATATACCAAAACAACTGTTCACTTAAATTTCCGTTGGAACAAAACTTCCATCGATCAATTTTCTGTCGACCGAATTTCTTCTTAAGAAATTTCCAGTAACCTACACTAATTTTTATAATATATTCTATACTTCGAAAATCGAGGTATCGCATCGAGTTTATTCGCACTGGGGAGCTGAATATTCACTGTTCTGGACATGTCCAAATTTTATTCCACACAACCTCAGTGACGGTTCTACAAACGTTAACCGTAAAACTGGCATTGATATAGCACTGTGCTGAACAGCCTACCGTCGCGGTCAAATCGACGTCGCTGTCATGACAAATGGACGCCGTGGCAAAGAGAGAATAACTTGACGCATCCACAAAAGAACAGGCTTTCTGTGTCTGCAGCGACTTTTGCAACCACTTCATGTGCATGAACATGCAATTGATGTAGTATGGCATAACAAGCTAACAATTGTTTATCTTCCATGGCTCCTACATGCTACGCTTTTTTCTATTTTGGTAGATCGTAGATGGAGCCTTAAGCACATGGCGCCCCCGGGCAGCTGCCCGAGGGGGTAATTAAAAAAATGTAATTAAAAATAAATAACCTGTAGTGAATGCACTTATAATTATTCATATCCTGGTTCAAAACTTGGCTTGAAATTTAAATATGCATGTATCAACATTATCATATGAATACAAACTTGTCGCGTAAGGTCCTTTGTGGTTCAACGATCTTGTGACCATGTTGTAATTGAATTGATAAAAGACACTTTACCTTGGTTCCTATATATTATATGACACATTGAGTGGGACCATATTTTCCCTCAGTTGAAAAGAGGACACTTTGCCTGGGAATATGTTATCATTTACTTGATAAATGACACTTTACGTGGGACCTGTTCAATGCACTTTGCGTGGGGCCTTATTGTCCCATAGGTGATAAATTGATTAATCATACGTTCGTGAAATTTTAATTTATTAAAGAATAATAGCTATTCTTGTGATTTCACTTTACTGCATGAATGAAATTAACTAATATTATAGCATGAATAATTTATTTTATGAATAAAACTATCTAAGCTTATATCATGATTCCTTACTCTATGAATGAATTTAGCTTTCATTATAACATCCCAGAAATCCCCTCGGTTATAGGAGCCAAGAACTCCCCCGTTTTTTGTTGAAGGCATGTTCTTAAATATAGATTGCACGTTATAGATGGAAGTGGCAAAGTTAAAAGTAACAGTTAGTATAAGACTCCTGTTACTGTTTTGTAAACTTCTCCCCCCCCCCCGGGTTTAAGATTCAATTTTTTGAAATTTTCCCCCCCCCCCCCCCCGGGTTTAAGATTCAAAGATATCAGTTATAGTTTGTTTTTTGTTATGGAAGAAAGAATGAAATGTCCGAGATTCATTTTTATAAACGAATAGGATACATCTACGAGACAAATATAATATACTAGTTATAGCCCGCCAAACATTGGCAGTAGCTATGCGTGAACTTCCCAACTACTAAGGTTACTTTAAAAAAACATGAATTCAAGTAACCCACATTTAAGAAGACCAACTTTGCTACACATCTCCTCCCCCCCCCCTAACCTCTTTTCATGATACGTCACTGCACACTTTCTATTTCACGCCCATGAACTATATAAATATAGCCGACCCGCGGCTTAGCATACGCTGCGAGCTTGGCTGGCAAACGAGGGTGCTGCAGGAGGGGGAGAGGTAGCTCCACTGCAATGCGCATGTCTCGAGACCAACGATGGGCGGATGGGCAGGCAAGGGAAGGGAGGGTAGGGTTTGTCTGCGTCTTGCTTGCTCTGGAGTATCTATATATAGCCTGAGTCGTCTTCTTGTTTGCCCTACTTCTGGCGCATTATATATATTAGAGACATGCCAAATACCATGAGACCGAGAGATCTCAAGAATAATAAGCCCGATGAAGTTGACATTTTTCCATGGATGTTCCTTTTATACTCAAGGCGTGCACTAACAAGATTTTTCTTTTTAATTCAGTTTGTAAATAGCCTGAAATTGACAAACGTCCGAGACATATGCAAAAGTAATTGTTTGTTTGGTAGCGTATGTTTGGTTTGTGTTTTGAGATCACACTTTATATGTTTGGCACTGCATTGGAATATTCGTTATTTTACCTTTGCAAGTGATGCGCATCCAACAAGACTATTCCTATGTATCCATGTATCCAAGGTTTAATATCACAATAAGGTGTAAATATTTTATTTAAATGACCTTGGAAATTGTGTTTTATTCCAAGTCATTATTTCTTTCAACAGTAAACACTAAAAAAAACTTAGCGAAATCTCCGCATTGATACAGCGGTTGGTATGAAAGTTTGATGCGTTTTTAGTGTGCGTGTTGTAAAAAAAAATTCAAATATGACCAGAATCAGTGGCATGTGAGTGTGGGTACAGCAATTTGAAAATGGTGGGGTGGCTTTTTTGATCATCTGGAGATTTTTCGTGGAGTAGGGCGACTAAAATATGCCTCCGGGCTGCCCCTACCCTTAGATACGCAAGTGACAGGAATACACATTAGAATGGAGCGATAAACATTTTTAGCTATACTAAATCAATGCGGAAAGCTAAGGTAAGACTACGGGAGTAGACTTAAACTTTAAAATGAGCAGAGGAAATCTCGAATTCGATTAAACGCTGATACCAGTGACCACTCCTGAGACGCAGTTCATGCAAAGTTGTCTTGACAGTTGTCATTCCCTTGGATTCACTGGCTGCGTAGAGAGTTGGGAATACTATGAATGGATTAAATGATTTTTCGTCGAGCGAAACAATTTCAAAGTTAAAAAACTCTTAATAAACATAATAATTCTTTAATGTAAAAATCAGATGGCTAGAAGAATACGAACATGGTAGTAAACAGTGGGCTAAATGCATGGCTGAACAAACCATTGGTTGCCATTTAGAGTTGCAATACATTACAGTTGAAACATTAAAAAGTTAGTTTTGTTAATCATTTGCCTAGAGTTCTAATATTTTTAAGTTGAGCAAATGCTTCTCCTACCTTCTGGTTTCTTTCCACTACATCTGAATCAGTCCTGCCCCCTACCCCCCAAAACCTTTTTAAATCAATTACAATCCCTACCGTATTATAGCAATCTTCAAATTCCCCTTTCTTTTTTTTTTCCTTTTGTCGCCGTTAACCTCATCCACAGAATGCGGAGATTTCATTAGAATCTATTTCCTTTTTTGACACCTACAAAGCTTTGTTGTGATTGTATACCCTGTTATTTATTTAACTTCTTTCTATTCTGTTAAAGACTTAACGTCTGCTGTTTAGATTTTCTTTCAGGTTAAAAACCCGCTTAAAAACGCAAGAGGTGCATTTGTTTTTGTTTATGAATGTAATAAATCAGGACATTAATTTATTTTCTTATCACAATGTTAGAGAGGAAATTTCATTTTAAAAACAATAAATTGAAGAATTTTTAGTATTTACCTTATCTTTAGGACTAGGACAGGGATCTCCAAACTACGGCCCGCGGAGAACTTTTTGTCTAAGGAAAAAAAAAATACGCATTCTACATGTATCCTGCCAAGATCAGACGCGGCTCACGTGGACGTTATGTTTTTACGGAATTAAAATAGAGGGACGCAGTAGTGCGTTATGTTTTCTAACCGATCATTACTTGGCAAAATCCTATTCGCTGCTTAGTTTTTCTACTTCCGTTCACAGTCAATGAGATGATATAACGCCATCTAGTGGCGGAGCTTTTCCCGCCGTGTTGCAGACATGGGTGAAAACATTGTGACTCAAATAGCGAAAAATGCAAGAAAGTTTTGCTAATTTTTTATTGCAAAAAATGAATCGCTGGACAGCTGTTGAACCTTCTTCTTCTATATCAAAAGGGCCCACGATCAATTTGATCATTTTGGCTCCTATGCATGTAGATGGGATTTGCAATGTTTCTGTGCCTGGTGTTGATGAGGAAAGTTCACTGATTTCCAGTGCCACTTTGTGAGGGAATCATGCACTAGGGATTTGAAGGCTTGGGGCAATAGACACAAATGTGTCTAGTGTTGTCGCCTCAACCGTTCCTTTTGAAAGCTTGTTCCAGTCCCTGATTGTCTTGGGCAGGAATGAGCAATTCCTATACTGGCTTTTTTGCTGGTAAGAGCCTGAATTGCCTGTTATGGCCTCGTCACTGTCTATGGGGGAGAAGGACGAGTTTATGTTTAAAACTGGAACAATGGACAAGCCCATTATTTATCTTGTACATCATAGAGAGCCTGGATTGTCGTCGTCGTTCCTCCAATGGTCAATAGCCTAGTGTTTCCAGTATGCTGCCAACACTAGAGGTATTCCTGTAGCGGTTTGGGAGAAAGCGTGCTGCTCGTCGCTGGACCGCCTCCAACCTGTCAATGCTCTTCTGGGTAAATAGGTCCCAGACTGAGGATGCATAATCTAAAACCGGACGGACAAAGGCTTTATAGGCTCTTTCTTTAACACATGAGTTGCCAATCTTTAGATTTCGCCCTAAGAACCCCAGGGTCTTGTTTGCTTGGTTACATACATTGTTAATATGCTCGACCCAGCGGACCTCTCTTTGAATGGTAACACCCAGGTACTTTACGGAGGAAACTTGCTCAAGTATATGGCCATGCAGTTCGTATTGGTAGTGTAGAGGAGTACAACTTCAAGAGACTGATAGTGTCTGGCACTTGTAAGGATGAAATTTCATGTCCCAGCTCATCTCCCAATTGAGATCCTGATGTACCTTGTCGAGGTCAGAACTGTTGGCGATCGTGATATACACTGCCATGTCATCTGTGAGCAGTCTTACTTGGGATGTCAGTTTCTCGGGTAGGTCATTGATGTATGTTAGGAACAAAAAGGGGCCTAGCACTGATACGCGTGACACCACTGACTCAACATCGACAAAGGATTAGGTTTACCGTCAAACCACTACTGCTTGGCATCGGTTGCTGAGGAAGCTATAGATCCATGTTCTAGTATTGTCTTGGATCCCATATCTCTGAATTTTTTGTACAAGCAAACTATGATTTACACGGTCAAATGCCTTTGAGAAGTCCAAGACCAGCACGTCAGTTTGCTTGCTGTTCTCCAGATTGGACATCAAGTCTTCTCCAAACTCAAGGTGCTGGGTCTCACATGATCTATTGACTCGGAAGCCATGTTGACAGTCATTGAGTATATTTTGGCTTTCAAGATGCTTACGATTATGTGCTCTAACAGTTTGCATACTACGCTGTGAGGAATATCGGAAGATAGTTGGCAAGGTCGGAATGCTCCCCTTTCATGTAGATTTGAGTGACATGGGCTGTTCTCCAATCTGCTTGAACATTGCCTGTGCACAGCGACAATTGGAAGAGAATTGTCAGAGCAGGAGCAATTTTTTTTGCTAATTCTTTTTGCTTCCCGATTACCTAATAATAACTTAAATGTATACATTAACTTCTCTTATTGATCAAAATTAACTCTCCAGCAACAGAAACAATCAAATTCACTTGTTAACGATAAGTCCTCATTCAGTCATCGTTTAGTTAGCTCACATATTTCACTATTTGGTGCCACAAGTAAAGCTTAATTTATGGCCATAATACTTAATTTGAAAGAAATTCTCATTTTCAACACCGAATGCATTAATGTTTAAACCTATTAGCCGCAATAACTTATTTTTTATCTCAAAACCATTTTCTGCCCTGGTTAAGTAAATATTCTATCTCATGAAATCCCATACTATAGGTGCTCACATTCCCCCCCCCCCCACCCCCTCAGGGACTTCGTGGCGGCACTTTAAGGGTTGCGAAGAACGTTGATCATATTAACAGTGCCACTTACTTTTAAGTTATGATATCAATAGTCTTTTTTTTTTATTTCTTTGTCTACAGTTTATGTAATAAGCAACAATCAATTTTATATTTTAAGTTCTACAATTATATTGTGATTCTTGATAATAACCTTAAAAGTACATTCTTTCCAGTATTTTAAAAGTATTGTTATTTTTTCAAGGGTAAGTGCGACTTTGTCCAACAATATATAGGAGACGCAGAATATATAAATAGTTGGTAACCTTGAGGTCTAAGCGTTGCCTTCATACGAATAATAGTAAGTGTATTATTTTAAAAGTGCTATTTTCCATTATCTCTGTTAATATTAGTCTAGTAGCATGAAGTTATTATTGATTTTATGGTAATCATTATAATTATAAATTTAATCAAACTAATTTGTCAAACTTGTCAGAAGCACAAAACTATTAATAAAGAATGATAATGTCTTGGTCTGCCGGTGACCCTCATTCAGGGTTTCTTTCAGCTATTTCTCTGGGGGCGGGGGGGGCCAAGTGCCACCCTCGAGCAAAAATATGTCCAACAATAAATCAACTGGCACTGTTGGCACTGCCCCACTCCCCGAAAAATCTGAAGTGCCCCCTCCACCCCCCCGGGAGTAAATTTCTGACATAATCACTACACTCACTTGCTCTAAAGAATATATGTGACGTTTGTCGCTAACCCCAGTGGCTGAGAGACGTTTTGCTTTTGTCATCCTAAGAGGACGTCAAAATTTATGAATGGGCAAAACCTTACTTTGATTGGTTTTAAACCAGCTAAAGCCATTTACACTGTGCATATTTAACTTCCCTGGAACAGCTGACAGGGAACATTGTTAGTGTTTGACCACAATGGAGAATAGCTTTATCCGCGGTGGGGGGGGGGGGTTAACAGGGGACAGGGAAAATTGTTAGTGTTTGACCACAA
>CAXITT010000067.1:1765366-1789212 GCA_964033795.1 Lymnaea stagnalis
GGGGGGGGGGACAGCTGACAGGAAACATTGTTAGTGTTTGACCACAATGGGGAATAGCTTTATCCTTGGGGGTGGGGGGAAAGCTGACAGGGAACATTGTAAGTGTTTGACCACAATGGCGAATAACTTTATCCGGGGGGGGGGACAGCTGACAGTGAACATTGTTAGTGTTTTACCACAATGGAGAATAGCTTAATCCTGGGGGTGGGTGGGAACAGCTGACAGGGAACATTGTTAGTGTTTTACCACAATGGAGAATAGCTTAATCCTGGGGGGTGGGTGGGAACAGCTGACAGGGAACATAGTTAGTGTTTTACCACAATGGAGAATAGCTTAATCCTGGGGGGTGGGTGGGAACAGCTGACAGGGAACATTGTTAGTGTTTGACCACAATGGAGAATAGCTTTATCCGCGGTGAGGGGAACAGCTGATAGGGAACATTGTTAGTGTCTTACCACAATGAAGAATAGCTTAATCCTGGGGGGTGGGTGGGAACACCTGACAGGGAACATTGTTAGTTTTTTACCACAATGGAGAATAGCTTAATCCTGGGGGGTGGGGGAGGGGGCGTACACTGGCCAAATGTCAGTATTTAAATAATTAACTCTTTTTATAACATCAGAAAGGGGGAGACTCAAATGGTTGCACACTGTCGAAATAGTTCCTCCCAAAGTGGCGTGCCTTGTAGTGTGCGAATGGGACGTCAGTCTTGGGCGTCTTTTTGTGGGGTTTAAATAAAAGCATGACTTAAGTATGTGCTTTTATCCATTTTACTTGATCTTATTTTCATCATTCCTTTCATCAATTTTACTTGATATTATTTTCATTATAACTTTGGTGACAGTCTCTCAAACCCTCAATTGATGATTAGAGTTACGAAAAGTTTTACAACGAGTAGTTTCCCTTACTTTATTATTATTTTATTTTATTTTTTTACCCAAATTCTGTTATCTAGCCGTGAGTCGTAAAACTCATGGCCTGGTTTTTGAAAGGACTTGGTAGAATAGGGGCATTGTCTTTTAATAAAAGTGCAACTGTTCTTACATATTAATAGTTTGAGATAACAATTATCATTTCTTTAATAAACATAATGCGCCTTGTTTAATATTAGGTTAATGTTACTAGCGACATTTGGGGAGAACATTTATTGCATATATGAGCTTATGCAATCTGCCAATCTGTAGCATACGTTTATACGAAATATCCAGACTACGCATAATTGCGAATATTTTCTTGGTGTGATTAAACAAGTATGTTTTTACATAGAAAACTGGTAAATACTTTAAAAGGGCGATTTGAATCCTGTTTTCTGGAAGCTAATGCCTTTCTGTTTAATCAATTTAATTGCAGATAAAAAAATTAACAAAACTGCTATATTTCCTTTTACGTCATTCATCAATCTGATTTATCCGAAAGGGACGGGTGAACTTCTTTTGGTTATAGTATAGTTCGGTTCAAAAGGACCTATTCACTTCGCATTGTTATATTAAAGCTATGTTAAATGGGACTAATTCATTTCTCTTGGTTATATAATAGCTCGGTTAAATGGGACTAATTTACTTCACTTGGTTATATTATAGCTAGGGTTAATGGGAATAATTCACTTCTTTTGGTTATATAATAGCTAAGCTAAATGGGACTAATTTACTTCTCTTGGTTATATTTTAGCAATGTTAATTGGGACTAATTCACTTCTCTTTGTTATATTATAGCAAGGTTAAATGAGACTAATTCACTCTTCTTGGTTATATTTTAGCCATGTTAAATGGGACAAATTCACTTCTCTTGGTTATATTATAGCTATGTTAAATGGGACTAATTTACTTGTCTCTGTTATATTATAGCTACGTTAAATGGGAATTATTCACTTCTCTTTGTTATATTATAGCTAGGTTAAATGGGAATAATTTACTTCCTTTGGTTATATTAAAGCAAAGTAAAATGGGACTAATTCACTTATCTTGGTTATAATTTATCTAGGTTAAATGGGAAGGGGGCACTTCTCTTTTTCATAAAGCTATTTTGTTTTTAACATTGTAATTTGTTACTGAAAACCGCTAAAAAAAAATAATTTTTTATTTTTATTTTCATCTCTTATATACACAGACATTTTTAAGCAAGCTACTGAGATACTATTTTAAAACGAGATGACATGTCTGAGAAGCAGAAATGTTGGGTTTTTTTTTTTTTAGTTTTTATATTATTTTTAACAAACATTGTCACACAAGTTTTAAAAATAATATAGAAACCGACAGTTTGGATAGCTTCCAAAGTAGTTTAATTCTAACTTAGCTGATCTCAATTAGGAAGTCCTTAAACAAAAATTGAGTGCCCCCCCCCCCCACGCCTCTTAGTCGATCAATTGATTAAGAGGTTTCTGGGAGTCAATAAATAATGACAAGGCATTTTTCCCCGGTTTAATAAAGTGGAAATGATTTTTGTTCAATCTTCGTGCTCGCTATTTCTTTTATTATAAGGTTCCAATGGATAACTTGAGACTGTGGTAACAGTGAGTCTCTCTAGTTGATCTTGATGAAGAGTCTATGAGCCAACACCGTTCCGCAAATGGACAATCCATATATCAGCATTACGCTATTTAGTAAACGAAAAACTCAAGTGAGTTATGAAACTTTAATTTGTGTTTCTTTGTAGACGAAACGAAAGCTCTGATGTCTCATCATGCCGAATGTGGTCACTCTGTTTTCTCATCAAGCCGAATAGCTAATCTGTTTCAGTAATGCCATGGTAGGCCAAGTGGTCACTCTGTTTTCTCATCAAGCCAAATAGCTAATCTGTTTCAGTAATGCCATGGGAGGCCAAGTGGTCACTCTGTTTTCTCATTAAGCCGAATAGGGCATTTAGTTACTATGTCACTACGATAGGACAAAAAATGATTAATATGCCTTATCAGGGTGAATAAATAATCTGTTTCGGAATAATTACTCTGTAGTAGAAAGAATATTCCGTTGTCCAATAACTACTCTGTTTTCGAGTAATTAATCTGAAATCGAGTAACTACTCAATGGCCGAAAACACAATATTTTAGTTTTCTAGACAAATTATTTAATTTCTTACCGAGGCTTGTTAGATATTGTACACGAACGGATTCCTGCCTAAAACAAGTCATTACTCAAATTTCAGTTCGGTTTTGAGTCATTTTAATATAGCTTCTAAAGTCATTCTTTTTAACGAGATGAAATGCCGCTGATTATATATCTGCATAATTATATGTAGCCATGTACAACTGCTTAAATGACCAGAAAAATAACAATTACCTTGTTGAGAGAAACACTTTTTTAAATAGGTAACATCTGGTGCTATGTAGAACGAGTTGACAACACTTTTCCCGTGCCGTGAACTCTGTTCGACACCACATTAAACAGCGTTCGTAACGGGTGTGGCCTATTTTCCTTTCATCTAGCCGTTGTTTTCCACAACTATCAACTAAAAATTACTTTATGCTAATAGAATTGTGGGAAAACTCTGATAATTGACTAGAAAGATAAACAATCTAGACGACATTTCTAGAAGCGTTGGTCCTACCGACGCATTTGTATAAAAGGGGGATTCAGATATATTTAACTTTACGAGACAAGTGTTATTATTCTTTGTGTACTCATATGTGTTTATTCGCATTCGTCATTGTACATTATTAATTGGCACATTGTACTAACTGTGTACCGGTACAAGATCTACCATATTCTGTAAGTTGATGATTTGTAATTATATTTCTTTTGTTTTGTAATTATTAATACTTAAATAAATCGAATTAATTATAATGAGCAACTGTTTTGGAGTGTCTTATCTTTACTATTGTATTTCTCTATGGTATCGTCTTTTGTTGTGCACTGTTCTTCTTCTTCTTTTATATCTTAAGGGCCCAAGATCAATTTATTGATAATTTTGGCTCCTATGCATGTAGATGGGATTTGCAATGTTTCTGTTCCTGGTGTTGATGAGGAAATTTCACTGATTTCCAGTGCCACTTTGTGAGGGAATCATGCACTAGGTGTTTTAAGGCTTGAGGCAATAGACACAAATGTGTCTAGTGTTGTCGCCTCAAACGTTCCTTTTGAAAGATTGTTCCAGTCCCTGTTTGTCTTGGGCAGGAATGAGCAGCTCTATACTGGCTTCTTGCTGGTATGAGCCTGAATTGCCTGTCATGGCCTCGTCGCTGTCTATGGGGGAGAAGGACGAGTTTCTGTTTAATACTGGAACAGTGGACCAGCCCATTACTTATCTTGTACATCATGGAGAGCCTGGATTGTCGTCATCGTTCCTCCAATGGTGACAAGCCTAGTGTTTCCAGCATGCTGCCAACACTAAAGGTATTCCTGTAGCGGTTTAGGACAAAGCGTGCTGCTGGTCGCTGGACCGCCTCCAATCTGTCAATGCTCTTCTGGGTAAATGGGTCCCAGACTGAGGATGCATAATCTAAAACCGGACGGACAAAGGCTTTATATGCTCTTTCTTTCACACAGGAGTTGCCAATCTTTAGATTTCGCCTTAAGAACGCTAGGGTCTTGTTTGATTGGTTTAATACATTGTTAATATGCTCGTCCCAGCGAACCTCTCATTGAATGGTAACACCCAGGTACTTTACGGAGGAAACTGGCTCAAGTATATGGCCATGCAGTTCGTATTGGTAGTGTAGAGGAATACAAATTCAAGAGACTGATAGTGTCTGGCACTTGGAAGGATGAAATTCCATGTCCCAGCTCATCTCCCACTCAGCTAACAGATTGAGATCCTGCTGTAGCTGGTCCTGGTCAGATCTGTTTGCGATCGTCCTATACACCGCTGTGTCATCTGCGAACAGTCTTGCTTGTGATGTCAGTTTCTCGGGTAGGTCATTAATGTATGCTATGAACAAACAGGGGGCCAGTACTGATCCCTGGGGGACCCCTGACTTCACATCGACAAAGGAGGAGCTTGTGCATTCCACCACTACTGCTTGGCATCGGTGGCTGAGGAAGCTTGAGATCCATTATTTGAACAAGCCATACATTTAAAATAGGAGATTAATTTCTCACAATAGAAGCCAGTGCTTAACAAATTGGGTAGCTCGTCAGTGGATACTTGAATCCATATTTTACTCTCATTAGTCCACAATTTTAACAATTCTGGGCTCTTCCGAGGATAACTGAATTCATAGTATTATTTCTTAAAAATCCCCCATTTAACAAATTATGGGATTGTCCTTGGATATTCTGAATCCATAACTTTTAATCCACCAATAATACATTGAGTGCTTGTTTGTGGATTTAGACCCACTGTTTATTTTAATATCCTCAGATTAAATTGAGTTCGTGATACCATTTTAACGATACAAATAACAGAGCTAGTTAAAAATTTTCTTTAAATTCAATTAAAGTAGTGTGTTCACTAAGCTTAAGTTTTAATAAAACATATTGTTATATTCTGCCTCTGTCAAAATGGATTTTAATGTTGAAAACCCACCAGTAGAGGCATTAGAAAAATGTTCTAGAAAGGAGCTATTTTCAATTGCTAAAGATTTAGGAATAACTGTAGCTTATTCGGCAGTAAAAAAAAGACCGCACGAGATATGATCATCGTCCATTTAGTAGATAAGGATGTGTTATCTGAGGACGAACTATCATCAGTCACACAACTGCATGATCCTAGTATGGAACTCCAACTGAAGCTCAAACAGCTGGAGCTAGAAAAAGAACGAGAGTTTAGACAAATGGAGCTAGATAAAGAACGAGAGCTCAAACAGGTGGAGCTAGACAAAGATAGAGAGCTCAAACAAATGGAGCTAGAGCTACAGAGATAGAAAGAAGAACAAGATAGAGAGCTAAATGTAAAATTAAAAGAAATGGAAATAACAGCCAATTTGGGAGCAATGGAAAATAGACTCACGGCTCCAGCCGATGATGGTTGCGATGCAATTAAATTTGCAAAAGTAATCCCAAAATTTGCGGAAAAGGAGGTTGACCAATAATGTGCACAGTTTGAAATAACTGCCCAAAATTTTAACATTCAGGAAAATATGTGGTCCACCTTACTTACTTTAACCAACTTTGATCGGAAGGGCAGCCGAAGTATTTGTGTCCTTGAACGCGGAACAGCGCGGGTACCATAACTTGTAAAATACTTAATACTTAAGGCTTATGAATGTTTACCCGACGCATAACGTAAAAAGTTTAGGGAGTGGTGGAAACGTGATGGCCAGATTCATGTTGAGTTCCTCCGGGAAAGGAACGAATCCTGGACAAGTGGCTGCACGGAAGCAATACCGACACAGGCTTCAAAAAGTTTAAGAACCTTTTCTGATGGAAGAAATCAAGATTTGTGTTCGTACAGAGGTGCGAATACATATTGCAGACCGTGGCCAAGGTGACGCACATACGGCAGCAGTGTTAGCTGACGACTTCACCATCACACGTCAATTCTCAAAGAGCCCATTTGACACCAAAAAAAAAGACAGGCAAAATAAGGTAACATTATCAACTTACAGCAAACCTTCACAAAATTCATAAAAGCAAAGTACAAAAGAAATTGGTGCAAAAGTTACATGTGCCTTTTGTAAAAAAGGACATACGAGAGATAAGTGCTGGAAACTCAAGAAGAAAACGGAGAAGACCACACATCCTCGTACACCACACAAAGTCTCCGCTTGTACGTCTCGTCATACATCTGGAAACACATTTTCAAAATTCAAGAGTTTTTGCTCTCCAGATGTCCATACAAACTTCAAAGTGGTTTGTCACGACTCATCAAAGAGTTTCAAGATGAAAAATAAGAATATTTTTACCGACTCCAGCCAAGTTCCTGCTTCGACTGCGAGTTTTATTAGCTTGTCGCCAAGATCCTTTTGCTACAAAAAGATGTTTACCTCCAGAGGGCGTCATACTGAGGACTTGTTTGAAAGTTTTGACAAATCTACACAGAGTTTAACTTCGTTTACCCTAGCCGAATCTTCTCAAGACTCCAACAAGAGTTTACCTACCAAAGTCCAAACTTCTACATCAGACAATACTGATGTTATCCAAGACTTCATGCCTTTCATATCGGGAGGATTCGTATCATTGCCAGGTGATTTTTTCCAGTCTACGACTAATCAAAATCTTACGAGATACAGGTCCTTGCTACTTGAGGGCATACTTCCCTTGTCTGAATCTACAGCTAATGGGAGCAACATCCAGTTACGAGGTGTAGAGTTGGGATGCATTGATGTACCTTTACATCTAATCTATCTCAAATCATACCTAGTCTCCGGACTTGTGGTTGTGGGTGTCAGACCAACATAACCATTGGACGGCATCTCGTTGCTGCTACGCAATGACTTAACCGGTGGGAAGGTAATAGCCGAACTCATCGTTACTCATGAACCTTGTTTAACTGAATATCAGGAAAAAGATCAAGAATTGTATCCACATGTGCTGTGACAAAGGCCATGAATTCCAAAATCTCCAAAGAATAGAGTTCACAAAAAGCAATAAAATCCTTCCTGAAATTGATCTGGGAACCACAATTTTAGCCAGTCTAAACGAAGAGACAAAAAATAACAAGACTCCAACTCGAATGCAACTTATTGAAGAGCAGAAGAGTGATCCAGAAACAGTCAAACTTCGTGAGAACGCTTTGACCCAAGAAGAAGCTGAACAATTCCCTGTATGTTATTACCTTCAAGATGACATATTTTTGAGAAAATGGCGACCTCCAGACGCAAATGCTGACGAAGAATGGAAGATAGTTCATCAAATTATAGTTCCTACACCATTCTGGAACGAAGTCTTGAACCTACCCTATGATTCACAACATGCAGGCCCTTTTGGAGTAAAAAAGACTTATCACAAAATCACGTCGCTCTTCTTTTGGCCCAAAATCAAGAAAAATGTGGTTGACTACTGCAGCTCATGTTATACTTGTCAGGAGATAGGGAAACCAAATCAGAAGATACTATCAGCTCCTTTCAACCCATTCAAACGTTCGAAGAACCTTTCAGTCGCATGATTCTAGACTGCTTTGGAACTCTGCCAAAGACAAAATCAGGTCACCAATACTTGCTGACAATCATGTGTGCGTCAACAAGGTTCCCAGAAGCAATTCCTCTTCGCACTATAAAAACTCCAAACATCATCAAAGCCTTGACGAAGTTTTTTACATTGTTTGGTCTTCCGAATTCTGTACAATCTGAAAAAAGGAACCATTTTCACGGATGTACTATTCAAACAAGTGATGAACATATTAGGCATAGAACACTGCTTGTCGAGTGCATATCATTCTGAGTCACAGGGAGCACTTGATCGATTCCATCAGACGTTGAAGTACATAATGAGAACGTACTGCCTAAAACAAGAGAAAGACTGGGATGAAGTTATCAACAAGCCACTATACGCCGCAAGAGAAGCAGTTCAAGAATCACTTGGATTCAGCCCCTTCGAAATGGTGTTTGGCCACACGGTTCGTGGTCCTCTTAAATTTTTAAAAGACACGTGGATGTCATCGAAACCCACGGAAGGACTTCTTGACTATTTCCTAAAATTTAAAACTAAACTTTTTTTTAATGCCATTAGATTGGCTAAATCACATTTAAAAGGTTCTCAATTTAAAATGAAAGTTTGGTATGACAAAACGTCAAAATTTAGAGAGTTTGCTCAGGGGACAATGTGCTAGTGTTTTTACCGATACCAGGGCAGGCACTACAAGCTATATATTTTGGTCCTTACAGAGGCGTAGCGTGGTGGGGGCAGGGGGACAGATGTCCCCGGGCGCAAGCTAGTTAGGGGCGCCAAAATGTGCTTTGATATTATTTTATTGATGAAAATAATGGGTTTGAGAGTTGAAAAAAAATAAAAAGGGGCGCTAAAAATGGATCTTGTCCCCGGGCGCGAATCTTGTCACCGGGCGCCAAACACCCTCGCTACGCTACTGGGTCCTTATGTAGTTAAGTCCAAAATTAATGATTTAAATTATATTGTGTTGACACCAGAGCGTAAAATAAAGAAACAGTTATGTCACATTAATATGTTAAAAGAATATTGTTATAGAGAGCTTGTTTACATAATATTTCTCGTGCGTGCCCTCTGATTGCCCCGCATGAGACGCTGTGTTCACAAAAGGGTGTGGCTTAGGCCTTTGATCTATTTCGTGTTTATGCCTCAAACCACTTAAGATAATTAATCTGTTCCAAGTAGTATTTTGTAGAATGGATCTGATTGTTCTAGAAATGCCATGTAGGTGCTCGAAGGCAGGGCTTACGTTTCGGTAGACCTACCTATATAAGTGATTGACAGGCACGAACGAGGGACGGAGATTTTCAGATAGATTTTCTTAACATTACGAGGCGTGTTTTATTCTTTGTGTATTTGTGAGCTTATATGTGTTTATTTCGCATTATTTATTGGCACATTTTTCTAACTGTGTTAACTGTGTACCGGTACAAGATCTACCATACTGTAAGTTGAAGATTGTAATTATTTTTTTTTCTTTTGTAATTATCTTAAGACATAATAAATATTATTAATTGTAACTAGGAACTGTTTTGGGTCGTATCTTTAATATTGTTGATTGTATGGTATCGTTCTTTGTTAGGCACTGTTTACAACGAGCCAATTAAAATTAAAATAGGAGATTAATTTCTCCCAATACAAGTCAGTGCGTAACAATATGTTGATAGGAAATGTAATGATCTTTGTCCATGCTCAGAACCAAATGTTAACACAATGTCATCTGTAACCTCATTACTTAAAGAAAATGTTACTGAAAACTTTGATAGCGTCCCAGAAAAAGTTGGGAATTAAAAACTAAAAAATTCAGAAGTACTAGCCAACCTGAATAAGAAACTTTGACATTTGTCATTGTCAGAGAAGGATGTTGTTAAGTCTGTTATTGCAGATTTTGTTCTACTTGTCCCTCATGTGCCTAATAAAACCAACATTGCTGTACATGATGTTGACATTGGCAATGCAGTTCCTGTCAAGCAACACCCCTATAGAGTCAAACCGGAAAAACTTGAAATAATCCAGTCTAAAATAAAATACATGTTTGAAAATGTTATCATTGAACCAAGCTCTAGTAACTGGAGTTCACCATGTCTACTAGTCCCAAAGCCTAATAAAACTTACAGGTTTTGCACTGACTTCAGAAAAGTGAATTCAGTTACAAAGTCTGATTCCTTTCCGATTCCAAGGATAGACGATCTTATAAATCGAATAGGCGATGCCAAATATGTAACCAAGATAGACTTACTATCAGGTTATTGGCAGGTTCCTCTATCTGACAGAACAAAAGAATTCTCTGATTTATGTACTCCAGATGGGTTATACCAATATAAAGTAATGCCGTTTGGAATGAAAAATGCCCCGGCTACATTCCAAAGTCTTGTAAATAACATTATTGCTGACCAGGAAAATTGCAGCGCCTGTATTGATGAAGTAATTATTTACAGTTAAGATTCCTCAAATCATGTAAACCAATTAAGATCTAGTTTACAAATTTTTTTGCAGGCAAATGTAACAGTAAATTTAAATAAATGTGAATTTTGTCATGCAACTGTGGAATATTTAGGTCACATAGTGGATAAGGTCATGTAAAACCTGTTCTGGCTAAGATAAATGCTATTGTATCACTTCCACCACCCACTACTAGAAAACAGTTAATGAGATTTTTGGGAATGGTAGGTTACTATAGAAAATTATGCAAATATCTCTCAGTTATTGCTTCTCCCTTAAGTAATATGTTAAAGAAAAATTCAAAATTTCATTGGTCATATGCTTGTCGGGAAGCATTCGAAAACATTAAAAATATACTAGCAAATGCTCCTGTTCTCATTGCACCAGACTTTAACAAACAGTTTAAATTAGTTGTAGATGCCAGTGACGTTGGCATTGGTGCAGTTCTTTTTCAAGAAGATGACCACGGTGTAGATCATCCTTCTCTTATTTCTCAAAGAAATTTAACTCACATCAGAAAAGCTATTCGACAGTAGAAAAAGAATATTTAGGTTTAATTCTTGCTCTTCAACAATTTGATTTTTATGTCAATTTTTCTTTACATTCAGTACTTGTTTTTACTGATCACAATCCTTTAACATTTTTGAAAAAGATGGTCTCCAAAATCAAAGATTTTTAAGATGGAGCCTATTTTTTACAAGAATATAATTTGGACATCAAACATATTAAAAGCAAAGATAGTGTTATCGCAGATGCTTTGTCCAGAAATTAATTTTCACTATACCTATAACTTATGTCATTGTTTATAAGCTGTTAAGAAGCTTTTTGTCGAATATTTTGAAAGTAAGAAATGTACTTTCTTTAATTTTTTTTTATGGAAAAAGAATTCCATTTTTGAAAAATGATTTCTTTTTTTTCTTTTAAAAGGGGAGGTGTTACGTAGAACGTGTTTACATCACGTTTCACATGCCGTGAACTGTGGTTGACCCCACATTAGCAGTGGCGTAGCTAGAGATTTTGGGGGCCGGGGGGTTTGGCCCGTTTTAAGTGGCCCCTGCATTTTGACATTCGACACTATGACATGAGATAATGTACTTAATAAATATATAAGTCTAAATTCCAATTAGTACAGTTTATCAGTAAAATTAACCAAAAATAATCATTAACACTCTTTTAATGAATAATACCGCTGTTTATTGGCGAGATAATGCACAAGTGAAAAATCTCAATTCATATCACCTCACGTCGTACTTTCTGTGCAGCAAAGGCATCCATAACATCATATAGATCAGTGGTTCTCAAACTTTTTAAAGTCGCGACCCTTTATTTCAGTTCTCATGTTGTGGCGACCACCAAACAAAATATTAGTATCGTTGCTACATTATTACTGTAGTGTAGTCTATATGTGTTTTTTATGGTCTTAGGCGACCCTTGGGAAAGGGTTGTGTGACACTCAAAAGGGTTGCGACCCACAGGTTGAGAACCACTGATCTAGATCAATGTTGTCTAGTATTTTTGACTCCACTGACATTAAACCCATGCTGCTAAGTCTTTCTTGAGTCATTGTGTGCCTGAGATAGTTTATGATTAACTAGAGTTTTGAGAATGATCTCTCACATGATGCAATGGGAGTGGCCTGAGTTAGCAGTATTCCGAAGGAGGTTGCAAGGTTTGAGCACACATCATTACCATATGAAGCTAGCTTCCTCCATATGTCAATTGGTGATTGTGGTACTGGTGTGTTGATGAAAAGTGCTCGTGCATCAATGACATCATTGAACAAGCGAGTTACCTTTATTTCATTATACAAACAGGAAAAAGTAACACAGTTTTTCATCAACGTGTCATCATCCATAGACTCTAACAGGTGTCTTGGTTCAAGAAGAAACAAATAGGTCCACATGGTTTTACAGCTTTTGGAATCTGTCCTCCATCTCCAAATGAAGTCTATCCGGCACTTCTGTCGCAACACGTTTGAATTGCAGTTCTATTGACAGTCCTACATTAGAACTCAACTCCCCATCAAGTCTTTTCGTTCTTCTGGTTGTTTTGCTTACAGGAAATCCATAGCATTCACTACCTTCTTTTGCTCTTTCGATGGATTGAGTGATCAGTTTCGTCCGTTTCTCATCATTTTGCAGAAATCATGAAAGGGTCTTAATCTCTTCAGCAGCTTCCCGTATGTGCAGTACAGACTTTTGAAGTTTCTTCTGAACTATATTGATTGGTGGCAGGAGATTTGACCAGAATTCCAGATATGCAAAAAATTGCAATTTTCCACTGCATGAAGAAGATTCTGTGCACTCCGTCTAGTGTCCATTCTTTCAGTTGTTGATTCAGAAAGTCTCTCCAACAGCTTGACGATTTTATCAAGATGCAAGGAAACTGATTACGTAGCTTCTTCTCTTGAGGACCACCTTGTACTACTCTCCTTTTTTAGACTCCCGACTCCAGCTACTTTCAGTTTGGCCCATCTTTGAGGTGAATTGGAAAAAAAGTTGAACCATTCATGTACAGTTCCAAAAAAGGTGACAATTGGATCTATCTCAGCAGAATGAAGACCTGCCAGGTTGAGAGAGTGATTATCACAGTTCAGAAATGTTGCCTTTGGATTTATGTCTAAGAGACGTTTTTTTCAGGCCAGACAGACGGCCACTCATTGTGGCTGCGTTATCATAGGTTTGACCTCTGCACAGATCAAAGTCCAGTCCAATGTTTTTAAGAGTTTTCAGAACAAGTTCTTCATAATGTTGTGCATCTGGCATCACAATATCAAAGTAAATAAAGGAATGACTCTTTTAGTTCGAAATTCTCGACATTCAAGTAACGAACAACAAGGGATACTTGTTCTTGGTGAGAAACATCTGGAATGGAATCAAGCATCAGAGAAAATTAACAAACTTGCTTGGCTTTCCCAACAATTGATTCCTTATCTTTATTGCCCATCAAGTTTATGAACTCATTTTGAATTGCTGGAGACACATAATGTGTCTTCCCAGATTCAATTCTATGTAAGTTGTGTTTCGTAACTTCATCAAATTTCTGCAAGAAATTGCAAAGATCCTTGGAAGTTCCCGGGATTGGGAGAATCCAGTTTTTCTTTGTCGCCACGTAAGCTTGAGTTTGTTTTTGCTAAGTACTTGACAGCTTCTGCTACATGCTTCAGAATTTCTCTCCAATACTGCTGATTTTTCAAAATTTGCACATAAAGCATATGTGACACCTTTTCTGGTTCTGCCTTAAGCCTTTTTTCTTCTAGCTTCCACTTAAAAAAACTTTTTTGTGATGGAATCCTTCTTCATGTTCTTTAAGTCTCTCAGGTTTCTTCCATTTGGTGAAACCAACTCCAGGTTTGCTAAATGCACTAGATGTCTTTTCTGATGCCTCAGAAAGCATTACACATGCAAAACAAACATTCCAAGTGTGGAGAGAAGAGGAGACAAGATTGGTTGCAAATTTCTCCTGTTGGAAGCTTTCTGGTGAACCATGATGAGGTCAAACTTCGTGATTTATTTTGGGTAACCTCTGTTGGAAACAAATACTCTTCATCTTCGTTTTGGAAAAATAAGCTACCCTTTAATACACTATTTGTTCGCAGTGTCTCAGATAAACTCGCAGGCCGGATATATGCGAAGACTTTTTACCTAATTGCAGTTTTTCAACTTCTGGAGCAAGTAATTTTGGAACATCATCACGTGACTCATCATCTGTATCACTTACTTCAGATGTTATGTCTGACTGTCGTTAAAGGTTCCCCCCCCCCCTTGAAGTTTCGTCAACACTCTTTCTCTCATCAAGAGGCTATTCCACTTCTAAAGTCTCTTCGACTGATGTATCTATGTATGAATCATCTGAATGGTGATACTTGTCTTCGCCTTGTTCATGGTCTGTTTTGTTTTCAGTGCTCTTATCAGGTGTCTTCTTAAAGAACCCTTCAACAACTTTCCTTCACTTTGAATCTTCTTGCCTTTCTGCAGCACGCTTTTTCCGTCTTAAAAGAATGAAATAGTGAAACGAGGTATGTGGAAGCTTGAAATAAGGTAACAGGACAAAAAACAAGGACGTTTCGGCATAAAGCCTTCATCAGCCAACAATAGAAATGACAATACAATTAAAGGCTTTTATTAATGAGGGTTCTTTTAATTGTTCTTTTCTTTGTTGTATTGTCATTTCTATTGTTGGCTGATGAAGGCTTTATGCCGAAACGTCCTTGTTTTTTGTCCTGTTACCTTATTTCAAGCTTCCACATACCTCGTTTCACTATTTCATTCTTTTACATAGCTTGAAAGCAGTCCCTTCATTTATTTTTTCCGTCTTGTAGCACCATTCTGGTAAACTTGTGCTTTCGGCATGGGTGAAGTTCCCCCAAATAGAATAACATTCTTTTAATTTCACAAATAAAAAATATACAAAAAATTAAATATACTTGTTTTATCCGCCATGATTGTGAAATTTAGTCAGACGAATAGACATAAACATTGGGTTCCCACCCATGCCATTAATTTTCCAAAGAAACATTTTACACCCCTATTTTATAACTTTCTTGCAATCAATTTTTCCACCCTTGCAATCAACTTTCCCATCCTTGCAATCAATTTTCCAATGAAGAATTTTACGCATTATTTTATTTTAAAAACATACTAAAAACGGTAAAATAAATTTATTAATAGTAAAAAATCAAATTGATTCCTTTATTTCCTCCATTCTTTCTGATCGGATTATGTACCTTAACATTTTTCTGTAAAATCCATCACAGTCTGTTGTGGTATTAACGTTAAAACCCTCATTAATAAAAGCCTTTAATTGCTCTTCGCTCTTAAATCGCTCTCTAACAACATAGTTTTTCCTTTTAGAAAAGCAAGTTTCAATTGAGCAGAGGAAAGGTGAATAGGAGGGTCAATACTCGAGTGTAAAGTTTAATTCTGAAAATGAAGAAGCCAAACCCGAATAATGGTGAATTCTAGCATTATCAAGAATAAATATTGGATCTGTCCTACCCAATTCTGTAAATTTTGCTTTAAGGTACATTAACGTAACATTAAAATCCTCGCTATTTAAAGCTTTATCACGAATTTTGCTGTAAATCATACAGTTCTTAGTCATGGCAGCAAAGACAGAAACATTTCTATTTCTTGCTGCAGGCTCATCTACACAAGTGGATGTACCAACAAGCGAACGACCTTTCTTGGTCTTGATGAGACTGAAACCCCACTTCATCTAAAAAACTAATCTTTTAGCACTATGAGTTACTTCATATTATCAAACCTTTTAAGCATAAATAAACCGTTTTTTAATACTTATCTCATTGTTTCGAGGTTCTGGAACTTCTGTTGTCTGTTTAAGAGTATAGTGAAATGACTTTAGACACCGGTCAATTGAACTATGAGAAACTTGAAATGAAAATTTTTTCAAGAAACCTTATCACTTTACTCATTCAACGTTGACAAGTAGTTTTCATCGACCCAAGCACGAATTCGGTCTCTATGTATTAGATCAAGCTTTGAACGCCTATTCCCTCCCTTTTGCTTAACAACAATTTGGCCAATTTTTTTTTTGTTTTTTTTTTATAATTATTAATTACTTTTTAAACGGCCCAATAGTTTAAAACATCGGAAAAAGCTTTAGTAGACATGCCTTGCCCGATCTTGTTTAAACATTTTTCTCTTTTTTCATTAGAGATGTTAGAATATGCACGAACCATATTATTATAAGACCGTATTTTTTTAAAATGAAATAAACCTGTATTTAAATTTATTTTGAGTATCTTTTTAAAATAAAATAAGGGGTAAAACGTTTCATTGGAAAATTAAATGCAAGGATGGGAAAATTGATTGCAAAGGTGGGAAAATCGATTGCAAGGGTGGGAAAATTGATCGAAAAACCCTATATACGAGCTATTACCCTTCTATTTATGTCTATGGATAGATGGATTATATAGCATGGACATAAAATAGAAGATATCGATAAAATGCCGTCAAGATAACGTGTTTTACAAAAAACGGAGCTATGTATTGACAGTTGTAAGCAAACTTTTTATCAGTTTTTATATGCGTGTTGATATACGTAATTTTGAAATCCTTTATCTGTGTGGAATACATGCAACAGGGTCACTAACTTATATAACAACGTGAATAGCAAGATTACATGGCAGCAGCGTAATATTTAATATTTATATATAAAAAAAAATTTCGGACACTCCTTTGGGGGCCCCCCTCAAATAAGGGCCCGGGGGGACTTTTGAATTTGGATTCCCCCCTCACCGTCCCCTAAGCTACGCCACTGCACATTAGACGGCATTCGTATTGGGCGTGGCCTATTTTTACTTTCATCTAGCCGTTGTTTTCCACAACTATCAACTAAAAATAACTAATATATTCTTATAGAATTTTGGGGAAACTTCGATAATTGACTAGAAAGGTAAACAATGTAGAAGACATTTATTCTAGAAGCGTTGGTCCTACGGACGCATTGGTATAAAAAGGGGATTCGGAGATTCATCAAGCGAGATTCAGATGGATATTTTTAACTTTACGAGACAAGTGTTATTATTCTTTGTGTACTCATATGTGTTTATTCGCATTCGTCATTGTACATTATTAATTGGCACATTGTACTAACTGTGTACCGGTACAAGATCTACCATACCCTGTAAGTTGATGATTTGTAATTATATTTCTTTTGTTTTGTAATTATTAATACTTTAAAAAATCTTATTAATTGTAATTAGCAACTGTTTTTCAGTGTCTTATCTTTACTATTGTATTTCTCTATGGTATCGTCCTTTGTTGTGCACTGTTTGAACGAGCCATACATTTAAAATAGGAGATTAATTTCTCACAATAGAAGCCAGTTTGTAACATCTGGCTTTCAGATTGAAAACTGTTGTATTCAGAAGACTACAGTTAAGTTATTTTAGCATGCAACGAGGAGGGATTATTGAGTACTTCAGGGGAAAATGTGCACCACATGTCACTTGCAGGAGAGCTGCTCTGAGCATAGCTTAACTAGCCGACCACTAATCCGTCTGGTCTCGAGCTTTTGGCAGCGTCTGATTTTTTTCAATTCGTGAGGAATTAGAGGGATTAGAGTGACTAGTGAGTAAGTGAGGGGAAAATGTGCTCGACACGTCACTTGTAGGAGAGCTGCTCTGAGCATAGCTTAACGAGCCGACCACTTAATCTGTCTTGCGCCGAGGCCTTGGCTGCGTCAACTTGTTTAAATAACGACACCACTTCCCGTTCTGTGAACAAGAAAGTACCATCCTGCATAGTACCATCCTGCATAGTACCATCCTGCATAGTACCATCCTGCATAGTACCATCCTGCATAGTACCATCCTGCATAGTACCATCCTGCATAGTACCATCCTGCATAGTACTGCCATCTTGAAATGAATTCCTCAACTCAATGTGTACACTTCCAAAGTCCAAGCTGTAAAAATGTCAATAAAAGTAATTTAAGGCGTTAAACGTGGTTTAATTGTGGAATATGGCCTTCCTTATTTCTCTTCTTAGCCAGATATTGATTTCCTGTATTTATATTTCCTGTATATAAAGTTCAGTGTCATGAATACATTGCTGAAGTATTTACATAAGGCGATATGATTGTCTGAAAACATGATCATGTTGGAAAGGTCAACATATGGGCTGAGGTTTTGTTTTCTTAGAAAACAATGTGCTTTCCCAAATATAGTTTGGGATCAAAGAAAAAGCTGGTTCACTTTTATATACGATTAACAATATTCTTAAATAAACCACTTTTTAAAAATACTTTTTTTTTAAACATGTTTTCCCCCAAAAATGTACTAAAAAGGTATAAAATAAATGCCCCCTAAAACTTCAGAGTTATTACAGTCTTATGGCTCTACAGATTATTTAATCTTTTAAATATGAGTCACACAACTGCCTTGTTGTATGTTGTTAGTGATCTTGACAAGTGGAATGAACTTAGTGATACGACTAAGTGAAACCTGAGATAAAAAGCGTATAAAAATGACGTCATCTGTCTTAGACGGGAACATTGGTCAACATACTCTTGTTTAGATAAAATAAAATAGTTGTTTAACGATTTAACGAACATATTGTTACATTTTAAAGGTAAATATTTTTTATAAAAATACAGATATCTCAAATCCATTAAAGTTACATATATTGGGATTGGCGATTAGACTTTTTAAGTTAAATTTTATTTATATTTTAACCTTTTTATAAAATATGTTTACTTTATAGCACAGATGCTTAGAAAAAAGATTTTATATATTATATAGAATGTACATTTTCTCAAAATCTAACGATGCAACAAATAAAAATCTATACCTAGGTATTAATTTCTTTTTATTTAAAGGAATGTCTAATTTACTATTTCCTAAATATACATTTTGATCTTGAAAGATGTTGCTTTGTGAGGATACAATACACCAAAATCCGAGTCAGTTACGAATGTAAAAATTGAGTTTTAGATTGTGGACTTCTGTCTTGAATTCCATTGTCTAATAGAATTGGCCGTTTATCTCTCTGTAGACAAGACAGTCATCTGCAAACAGCCTCATTTGAGATTTTACAGTATCAGTGAGGTTGTTTATGTGAGAAAGCACTGTGCCTTGAGGAAACCCTGAAGCTTCGGTGGCGTTGCCTGATCGGAAATCATTTAAAACTACTTGAATGCTCCGTTGTGTTAGGAATGTTGAGAGACAGGAATGAAGGTTGCCGGTAACGCCGTCGTGTTTGAGCTTGTGTAGAAGAAGGCTGGCTGTGTGGAACAGTGACGAGGCCTTGGAGAAGTCGAGAATTGTCATATCGAACTCGTTACCTTTGTCATAGGAGGCTAGGAGGTCATTGGTGATGATGCTTGATTGAGTTTCTATCGAGAATCAAGAGCGGAGACCATCGTTTAGGTTGGTCAAAATGTTGTCGTGCTCAAGGTGGTTCATGATGTGGCGACAGATTATGTGTTTGAGAATTTTGCAGTAGTTTTCTAGGTTATGACGGTCACCTTTCTTGTAGGCCCTAGGAATATTTGCATCAAGCCAGTCTGGCGGGACTTTGCAGGAGTCAAGCGACTTTTGGAAAATGCGGGTGACTGTTGGGGCAATGTTGTCAGCCAGGGTCTTCAGGACAATGTTCGGGATAAAGTCAGGTCCGGGCGCTTCATTGAGTTTCAAATTTTTTAGAAGTTTAGCTACTCCTGGTTCAGTTATGTTGAGGGGGCCTATTGTACCAGTTGAAGGTTTTAGGGATGGTATGACTGTGTTGGAAATTTTCGTGAAGACAGATTGAAACTGCTTTAGGAGAATTTCTGCTTTGCATTGTCTGTCGCTTACAATTTGCACATTTTCTAGTAAGGGGCTAAGCCAATGTTGTCTTGCTTCTTGGATTCTATGTAGCGCCAGAATGATTTTGTCATGTTTTCGAGCCGTTCTTGAATGACTCCATTTTTTAAGGTCAACCATAGTGTATCTACATCCTTTCCCTCGTATTTTTTTAAGATGGTCTGTTCAGCGGCGTCGAGATCGAGCTTGATCTTGTCCCAGATTGCCTTGCCAAACATGTAAGATATCATGGGTTTCTGGCGCGTTATTTGAGCTTTGCAGTTGAAGTCATCCACCACTACTTTATGGTGAGATATGCCTGGGACACGCGTTTAATTGTTTAATTAACAAGGCTGGGGTTGGACGTGAAGCTTAGATCTAGTATGCTGTTTTGACGTGTTGGTGTCTTCTGCACTTGTGTGAGTAGTGAGGAATGGTGAGATATGCCTGGGACACGCGTTTAATTGTTTAATTAACAAGGCTGGGGTTGGACGTGAAGCTTAGATCTAGTATGCTGTTTTGACGTGTTGGTGTCTTCTGCACTTGTGTGAGTAGTGAGGATGAGGTTAAGTCGACCAGTGATTGCTGCATGGTATTGTCTTTGCCCGTGGAGTGGGCAGTATGCGTGGTCCAGTCTATATCGGGGGGGGGGGCAGTTGAAGTCACCGGAAACGATGATGTCGCATCGGTGCTTGCCATTGGCTGTAAGAATGTTAATGGATTTTCGGAGCTGGTCAAGGTCGCACTGGTTACTTTTGGGCATATATAAGCCACCGGTGTAGAGGTCTTTCTTGATTTTTAATCTAACCTTTGCCATTACTATTTCGCAGGCTGTGATCAGGTACGGTTGTTCCCACTGATGTGAGGGATCTTTGAATCACGATGAAGACGCCACCGCCTTTCAGTCATGACGATACACATTGCAATCCACTTCTGAGGACTTTATATGGTCCAGGGTTGGTTCTTTTCCATGTTGTAGCCTCTAAGTCATGACTCTGCTCCACGTATTATTTTGAGCTTGGTGTATTGGACGATGGCTGCGAGCTCTTGTCTCTTTGATTCTTTGCTTTGACAGTTGATATTTAGAAGGCAGAGTTTTGCATTTTTGGGGTGGTCAGGGATAGAAGAAGAGGGTGTAGGATGTCGTTTATGTTCTTGGGAGGTTTTTGGGATTCCTTTGGGTGGAGAAGGGAGGTTGACTGAGGTGGTGGGATTTAAGGGTACAAGTTCTATGCGGTGAAAAATGGGTCAAGCGCCACTATAGACTCGGCGTTTAGATTGGTTGATGAGAGGGGAGAGAAGGAGTTTGAGCAGTTCAGTTGATGGCTGTGGAATGTGAAGCTGTCACTGTTGAAGCTGTTTCAGCATGAATAAGACCATGCAAAAGACGGTTAACTCGTTTCGCGGTAGTCCGCGGATCGATCGTCGGCACATCGCAGTTGGAACCAGATTCCACATGTGGCGCACTCTACGCCTTTGCAGTTCTAATTGACCGGCTCTTGCCACAGTCCACAGAGGTTTGTGGAGGCTGTACATCCCCACACAGGAGGGTGATCTGGAAGATGATAGAGGGGTTTTGGGTGGATTTTTGGTGTTGTATTTTTTTTCCTTTAAAGATATACTAGTGGATATACCCGGCATTTGCCGGGATAGCAATCGAAACGAAGGAACTGCTGCAGTCTTATAATTATTCCGATCCTGGAGGGATCCCAATCCCATCGGTACCTCGCTGCCGTAACTATACCAGTTCCCAAGGATATACCCGGCATTTGCCGGGATAGCAATCGAAACGAAGGAACTGCTGCAGTCTTATAATTATTCCGATCCTGGAGGGATCCCAATCCCATCGGTACCTCGCTGCCGTAACTATACCAGTTCCCAGTGGGATTCCGATCCCTCTGGAGCCCAATTCAGGTATGATCCCAATCCCGTTGTTATTCCGATCCCGATATCTCTAAGTAATTAATTTTTGCACTTGAAAACTTATAAAAATAATGCACTTCTATAGCTATAATACATTCAAGCTAAAAGAGGGCACCCAGTGGAGGGCCAATTCCATAATTTTACCAAATCAGTTTTACCTAAGATAAAACCACATAAAAATCATTCAGATAAATTATTGAGTTAAAATTTAAAATGTGTACGATTAAAATCGGTCTAAAAGTGCCTAAGATATAGCTTTTTAAAGTTATTGAACTTTCTGGAAAATTCTAGATTGGAAATTCTTAGTTTTAAATCCACCGCTATTTTAATAGAGAACATTAAGTGTATTGCTAGCACGCCAGGGATATATCCATCAATTCACATAGAAACTACAGTGTTGTCTAAGCCTATTGATATTTGTATAGCTTAAATAAGGAAAAATGAAATGGTGCCCCCGACCCCAGAGGGATGAATATAATGAGTTCAGTATCCTTGGGTATTTGAATATGGATAATGAAGTGTATGTGTACTAAGTTCGGTCAAGATACATCTATTCATGTAGGATTATTCAGCCTATTGGTATTTATATAGCTCATATAAGGAAAAATGAAATGCCGCCCCCCTCCCACCTCCGGCTCAAGAAAAATGGATATTGAGGTCAGTAACCTTCAGTATTTATATATGGATGATAAAGTGTATGTGTACTGAGATTTTTCAATATCCATCCATTCATGTAGGAGAAGTAAGTCTAATGACCTATAGAACTTTCTGGAACATTCGAGATTAAAATCAATATCCTCCTCGAAAAAAAAAATGTATTATCTAAGTAATTATTAAATACGAAAATGTGATACAACTAAATGCATTACTATAACTATACTACATTTAAGTTGGAAGAGGGGCCCCGGGGGCCAATTCCAATACTGTACCGAATTAGTTTTGCCTGAGATGGGGCCGTAGAAAAATCATTATGATAATTTATAAAGTTAAAATTTATAATTATCCCATTCAAATATATTTAAAAATGCCTTAGATCAAGCTTTTAAAAATTTTCAAACTTTCTGGGGAAAATCTAGATTGGATATTATTAGTATATTTCGACACGGACTAAGAAAGGTAATGAACAAAGCTAGTATTAAATCTACCTATACACATAGAACCTATAACGTTGTCTAAGCCTATTTATATTTATATAGCTTTTATAGGGTAAAATGAAATAGGGCCCCCGGCCCCAGAGGGGTGGATATTGTGATTTCAATACCCTTCGGTATTTTAATATGGATAATCATATGTATGTGTTCAACGTTTGGTCAAAATCCATCCATTAGTGTTGGAGTATTTGTTTCTAATTATTTGTATAAAGTTCATATAGCCCAAAAAAGAAAACATTTTGGGCCCCCAGCCCCTAACGGAATGTTATAAAAAGTTCAAATGATGGATATATGTGCCAAGTTTGATCAAGATCCATCAATCCACGTAAACAATGCATGTGGAACAAATCCAGCCAGCCACAAACAAACATTCACTTATGTATATATATATATATATATGATTATTAATCTTTAAAAAATACACACAAAATACAGTGACACTTGGACTTAGGCGAAGATAAATAGTTTTGTGAATAAAGAAGTAATTGAATGATATGTTTCTATTGAATGATTTTTTTATTTATAATTTCTTACAACTTGGTAACCCTAGGTATATTTATTCATTCGGAACATTCAGTTTGATTCTTCATTATCATTTCTCTCGCACTCTCGCTTTCTCTCTCTCTTTCTTTCTGTGTAAGTGTAGGCCTATGTGTGTGTCTCTCTTTAACTCTCACAAACTCTCTCTCTCTCTCTAAATCTCTCTCTCTAACTTTCTCTCTAACTCTCTCTCTCTCTAACTCTCTCTATAACTCTCTCTCTCACTCTCAAACTCTCTCTCTCTCTAACTCTCTCTCTCTCTCTAACTCTCTCTCTAACTCTCTCTTTAATTCTCTCTAGCTCCATCCCTTTCTCTCTCCCTCTCTATTTCCCTCTCTCTCTCTCTCTCTCTCTCTCTCTCTCTCTCTCTATCTCTCTCATTCCCTCTATAACACACACTCTCTCTCTGTCTTTCTCACTCTCTTTCTCCAGGCATTGACTCAAATATTTAGCCCATTTTTTACATTTAAATTTAAATGAAATATGTTAAATCCCCCCCCCCCC